>JANPWN010000397.1:0-90651 GCA_027406425.1 Blastocystis sp. subtype 8
TCGTTGAATACACTCTTCACTCTCTCAATCATCCACACACTTCATTCTTACATCATCATCCATCAAAGAAACTAATGAGTAATCATGGAATATATTTTATACGATATTTAGAGTCAAGTGAAGATACTGATTGCAGTTGTCATTAATGAAGTGACGTTATTAGTATATTCTACATTAGCAAATAAATTGATTTTCATTCTTTCTATCTCATCTTATCTTGCCGCCATTTCCCCTCTACAGATATACTTATCCAATTCCTTTCTGTATCCTCTGCTAATTCCTTTCTGATCCATCAATAGAGTCTAATCCGTTACAATACCTTTGAATAATGTTCTATCCATTTTTCACCTTATTATTAAGTGATCATCATTAGTCCCTACTTGGAATGTCTATAAATGGAGCAGCAAATTCTTCTGCTGATAATTCTCCATTATCGGTAAGTTCAGAGTGATTACCATAACTGTGAAGAATTCAAGTAAAGTCAAAATGTTACTGAGGAGAGATATTCTTAATCAAAAATCTGCTTCAGTTTCCGGGTCTTTTTCCCATGCAAGTGCAAGGGGAGGTGATAAATCAGATTCTCCTCCTAGTGATACAGTCCGTTCACATTCTGTGGATTCAAGTTATCGTGTTAAACCTGTGTCAGTTCGCATTCGAAGGAAGAAGGTCAAAAGAATTGATGTTTTCTCTTCTTCTCCTGTTAGGCCCAGAGAGTCCAAACGTTTAGCTACTCATGGTGAGTCTAGTTCTGATTCTGATTTGGGTACAATCGGAGCTATCACTTGGGGTAGTCCCATAAAGGTGATGAAACATGGAGAGAGCGAGTATTTAAACGACCATGTGTTACCTGTAGATACTATAATGTTGAGAATGAGATGCAATCGATTCAGGAAGTGAGTCGACATCGACAGAGTGAATCTCGCCATAATACAGCATCATCTGTGATCATAGACACGAACTCATCAACTTCTGTTATGGATGGTGAAATCTCCTTAACACAACAACTTCAATCAATCAATGAACTGTCTCCCACCTATTCTTCAGTAGAGGCAGTATTCCCACCATTAATTGAAACTCCTAAGCATTCAATCAAATTAGTCGTTCCAGTGAAAGAAACACCTCGAATTCGTTTGGACCCTCCCCTTCCATCTGGTGTGAAGGGGCCTCTAAGTCATTCACAGTCACCGCATGTTTCGGTTACAATGAATCTGGTATCAGCTCCATCGGATCTATCAGTTCCCTCTATTTCCTCTCAGATGAAGCCCATGTTACCTCAAACAGTAATCAGTCAAGCGGGTGTATTATTGCAGCGAACGAATCCACCTTCTGCATCCTCACAATCTCAGCAACCGTCATCACTTCAACAACCTAAGACCCTTCCATCCTCACAACAATTGCAGCAACAACTTGATGCTTCTGACAAGCTACAAAGTCGAGAAACCTCGGGATTATTGGATAGTGTATTAGATTCGTCAGAGCTAGAAGAGGTAAAGAAGATCGAAGAACAACTTCAGAAGGAACTATCTGCTTCACTAGAGTATGTGTCACAAGAAGATTTAGATTTGATTCGGGTCGCCGATGGTACGAATGATTGGAGTATTCGATATATAGAGCTAGGATTATAGTCCTTTTACTCTTTTTCTTTTTTTCCCTATGTTTCTTAGAAAGCCATACCTTATAGGAGAGTAAAGCAAAATTACTTTAGATCCCATATAGTCTAATTGGTTAGGATAGCAGGCTCTCACCCTGCCGATCCGGGTTCGATTCCCGGTGTGGGAATTCTTTTTCCTCTTACAAACAGTTCATTCAATATTGAAAATAGTTTTCACAGAGTCTTTTATATCACTTGGTATTACACTATATGTGGAGCCACATCCATTAGTATTCTTAGAAGGACAGAAGGTTCTGCCTTTAAACATTTCCAAATAGGTACTGAATGGTTTGCACTGCAATTCTTCTTTCAGCTTGAGCCGATCTACACATTACACGACATCTCCTTTTCTACCAGAAATATCCCCAACAGATTCAGGTAGAACTCCTGGAGTATATGGAAGTCCATGTTCTTGATAGAACTCTTTCAAACTCGGCTCATCTAACCAGATATGGGCAACACGAATATAATTCTTTGTAACAAGGGACACATCATATGTATAAGAAGGTTTAGTACGGAATAGATGAGCCACATAAGAATCTCGAGCGACTACGATTCGACCACCACACAGCCATGTTCGGAATGAAATTTCCACATTTTCTCCTCCCCAAATCTGAAGTGCGGGATCCATTTGGCCTAAGTTCCACCAGTACTTGGAAATAGCAAACATACCCATAGTAATAGGAGTGTAATCATCAGTACGTGAGCCACCACCCCAGAACTGCCTTAGTGTTTTGTAAATGGAAGCAGAAGATCCAATACCTTTACTAGCTGGTTTGACAGAAAAATCTTCGTTCATAATAAAATCAACGAAGTTGACGATCGTGCGATTATTCTAGTTTAAAGACTACTTGACATACCTACTTCCATAATAAGTCTATAGGGAGAATCTAGCCACTTTGAATTCACTCTACAGTGAGCATCGAGAAAAGCGATCAAGTCTCCAGCAGCAGAATTACCTCCAAGAATTCTGGCACGGATGAGTCCCAGTCGGTTATCTACAAATAAAGGATAAAAAATGACGATGACCTGATCTAACAATACGAACATGCTCAGGATCCGGATTCCATGTAATTGGCGGCTCGTTTGCATCGTCTACTATCAGTACTTCCTGTAGTCGGTTCTTAGGAGTGTTCTCAAGAACATTGAGTACATTACCCATTAAGAATACACCAAAGAAATAGCTCTCTTCATAGGATATGTTTTCTTTAATAAGGCTTCCTTATGTGTCACAATAACTACACTGAAGCGTTGGGTATTTGCATAATACTCATCTACTGTTTGAGGGGACTGGAAGTCATAGGCAAGTCTTAAATGTGACCTTCCGCCTTCTCTAGGAATCCGGTTCAATTGGGATAAATTCCAGTTGAACCATATAAATCCCGAAAAGAATGCAATACCAAATACTAAAGAGATACAAATAAAGAGTGTGGTCCTGCGCATTACTAATTGTATGTTGATTGTGACATTACCATATCTATGTTGCTCGGTAATAAGAAGTTCGAGATTTGTTGGTAGGATGTGAAAATGTGTACTATATGCTGTAGGGAACAATAAGGACTAGGTTTCGAAAATGGACTTCTGAAGACAGTTTGAATCCAATGAATTCGGGATATCGTGTTTTGTACAATCAGTATCCCTTGTGTCAGAAAGTGCTCTATTATGGATTACAACTCTCAGAAACCAATTCAAGTGATTATTCCCGAGAAATCAGCTTCAACAGATGCAACTTACAATACAATTCCTACTTATGCTTCGTATCAACCCCCAGTAACGAATGTATACACAGATATCCAAGAGTCAACGTTTATTTCCTCCCCTCCACAGTCGGTTCCTATGATCCCGCTTCCGGCTGTTCCTCTCGTTTTTCCTCTGATGGAAGCTCCATCAGGACCAATGATCTCAGTTTATGTGGAGGATAATTCGCATCATCAAAAGCGTAATCGACGTATTGTTGGAGTTGGAGTTGCTGCTGCTGCATGTGCAGCTACAGGAGGCTTGGTGTTAATTCCTGCACTTGCTGGCTTTGCTGTAAATAAGGTAGTAAAGAAGAAACGTGAAAAGTGTGTTTATGCATATGGAAATACGTATATCTATGAATTACGAGCTGCATTAGCACGAGGTCTGGGTGTCCCTCCTGAACTTCTCCAGTTGAAGCGAAAGGGGGTCTTTTTGGATGATCTTTCTCGATTGTGTAATTATCTGGAATTTGCTGGAAAACAGCGTATTCACATTGCCATGCATGTGAAGGATCGTCCAGTTCCAGGTAGTGTATGTCAGTATGAAGGACAATACGAGTACCCTCCTGTGCAGTTTGTTGATTGTTCGTCATACCAATTTGTCCTTTGTACTGTTTGATGTCGATAAACACAATTCCAAATGGAACGTATCTAAACCGGCTTCCAATTCTTCCTCATCCATTATTTCTGTAATAATTATCAAAATGAACGTGTCAATTCCTCAAGAAGATAACTCAGTATATGTATCTGCAATTCCTGTCTGGGGTCAATATATTGCTTCTCCATCAGTAGCAACTGTTTCAGGTCCTGATATGCCAGTAAATAACTGTATTCAATCCATGGTAGTTTCGGTTGAACCAATCAAAATGACTTCTGTGAATCCAGTTCAGAGTCCTGCTTCACCTGTTCACTGTTCTGCTATTCATTTAAATTCTCCTGTTGTACCATATTCATCGAATCCTATGATGGAAACTAAGTACGTGTCTCTCCCTGTGGCTCCTGCTCCAGGTAGTATCTATTCACCTGCATCAAGAACCGAGTATCTTGGAACTGGAACTGCAAATATGTCTGTGAAAACAAGTGCACCTGTAATGATGACTGAACCAATTATGAAAATCCTTTCGTTGAACGATGTATCTACAAACTATCATAATATCCAACCGGTTTCCAGTGGGATCTTTTCTCAAAACTATCTTCCTTTCCCTCCACCCAATACTGTTCATCATCATTCTGTAAAAGTCCTTCTTAGACATCGTTCGAAGGACTCGAGAGAGAAGGATTGCCAGTATGGTATGGTAGCCTGTTTGATGGCTCTCCCTATTATAGTTCTTATTCCTTCTGTAAGTGCTGTCCCTCTTTTTATTGGTGTTGGTATCGCTTCCGCGCTTTATTCTCGGAATCAAGGTAGACTTGCTGCCTATGAGAATAGTTATATATATGAGATTCGTCGTGAGATTGCTGAGCGATGCAATGTACCTAGTCAGTTGATTGAGTTAACAAGAAAAGGAGTTATTCTGCATGATGATATGCAACTCCAGCAAATCACGTGTAAGCGTAAATTCCATATCTGTTATCGTGTGTTGGATACCGTTGCTGAAGGAACTACTTGTGATTCCACTGGTTTATGTCCATATCCACAGAGTGATGTAAAGTTAATCTCTCTGAAACATTAGTTCTCTGTACCATATTTAGCTTTAATTCCATTGAATGTTGCTTACAAACACTATCAACCACTATTCGCTAGCTTTGTTTTCTTTTGTTTTCGTTCCAAATATGTAATAGAACCCTAAGATAACAAATCAAAAGTAAATCTACCCTAAGAACACCGGAAATACTTGCATTGAAGGTAACTACATCTTTCAATGATACCTAATAAATTAGACATGAATTCCAAAGGCAGTTACAACTGTGCTAATCTTTGTATTCTTATACACTGCCCGAATCAGACACCGATTCTTCTGTACATCTACAATATCTGCCTTCTTAGAAGGGAAGCAATTGACTCCCTCATTATCTATGTTTTAGATTGAATCTTCATTCATTTACAGCGTTTGAAAGAAATCGACACAGTACCTGAACTAAATGTCTTCTTTGATATTTTCGCTAATTCAGAAAGGAATTCTTCGTTCGATAAGTGAGGCATCCTTATATCCACGGAGAAAATGGACATGAAACAGTTCGGTCAAAATCTGAAGTATTTCTGGATCTCAAACCAGTTCATCCTCTATAGCGTATTGGAGTGTAAGTCCTTTAATGTATTCACTTTATGTTTCTATACGAAAGAAAAACCCTGATCCTGAAGAGTAAAGGTGGAAGAAAGTAATAAGATAATCTCCTTAGCATATAGAATCCCATGGTTGGTTGTTTCTAAGGTGAATCATGGTATGAGCATCCAGAACACATTTGTTCCTCCAAGCTCTTTAATCCATTCCTGTCATCATTTTAATACAATTTTATGTATCCATTATCTCTATATGATAGGATTGATCGAACGTATGTAGGATCAAGAAAACAATTATGAGGCCCAAATAAACAAGATGAGAAACTATAAATAGGTCACTCTTGCTCCATTTCTATTCTACAATAATATTATAAATACGCATCGACATGTTCCAGAAGTTCATGTATTTGGTAGGGAGTAGTTATAGAAACCTAATGGCTAAAGACTGGTAAGGCTTTCCGTGAGACGGGTCAAGCTTTGGAAAGAGCAGGAATGAGGATGGCGAATGATAATAAATTTATGGAAACCTGTAGAATAAGTATTTGGGAGTGCTTATTCGTAGATTCTCGTCACCGTCCGATTATGGGAATCTACAATAAGCTTCCTGCCATAAATTCAAGTGCATTCGTTGCACCCAATGCTGCTGTGATTGGAGACGTTAAAATGGCTTCAGGTTCTTCTGTCTGGTACAATGCTGTTGTTAGAGGTAGGATTGTCATATTATTCCTTTTGATTTCATAGGAGATGAGAGCCCAATTACGATTGGAGAGAATACGAATGTTCAGGATCGTGCTGTAGTAGTTTCCACCAAGAAGAATCATACATGTGATGGTACCTGCACGGTTGGAAATAACGTAACTATTGGTCATGGAGCAGTACTGAATGCCTGCTGTGTGGAGGATTACTCTCTAATTGGTATGGGAGCTATATTGGAGGAGGGAAGTCATGTAGGCACATATTCATTGGTGGGAGCTGGATCTGTTGTTGAGAAGGGACAGCAAATCCCTTCTGGAGAAGTGATAGTGTTGATGAGTGATAAGGAATAGTTGTGGACGGGTAACCCTGCAAAGTTTGTACGAAAACTTGGAGATGAGGAAAGAAAACATCTGGAACACAGTGCGAGTGAGTATGCCGAATTGGGAAAGAAGAGTGCTGCGGAGATCAAGGGAGATTATGGAATGAAGTTCCGCACCAACTAAGTCTATCGCAATGTGATTATTTATCTTTATAAAGTGTTATGTTTGTTAGATGTCATTCGTTTGTATGGAGCCAACCTCGAATTGTAGTTATTGCAATTTTGTATTATAAATTAGTTGCTGAAACAGTCCCAGAGGAATTGACTGAGACTCCTGTAGATTCAGGCATGACTTTGTCTGGACTCAATATGAAGCCAAGTGCAAGTGAGTACGTTCCTAAAGATGCTACTGCACCTGAAGCAGAACAAGCCCAGGAGTTACAAACATTTGACACAGAAGAGTCGGGGTTGGTAAATGAAGATGCAGGACTGACTATCACGGCAGAGAATCGCCTTCTCGCAGCAACAGCGTTTGAACAAATGGGTATTGACCCAAGATTTATTCGAGCTTTGTAATTGTGCTGAGACGAGGTTATTAATAGGTATGAAGTGATGGGATTCAATCGTCCTTCTCTTATTCAAGCTCAAGCAGTTCCCTACATTCTATCCCAGTAGACATCTTGTTTTATTATAATCTAGGCCTCGTCGTCACCTTATTGCACAAGCGCAGAATGGAAGCGGTAAGACTGTGTGCTTTTCGCTAGGCACACTGTGCTACGTCCGAGAGGAGTACGCGTGTCATCAAGTGTTGATTCTTGCTCATACTCGTGAGTTGATTCTTCAAATCAACGATGTAATCACCAAGCTGTGTTCTTTCACCTCAATTCACACAACGTGTGTTCTGCAAGGAGTCCATTACGATCCAACTGCCCAAGTCGTAATTGGAAGTGTAGGAGCCATCAAGAAGGCAATTATGAATGGGGGCTTTGATTATCGCTATATTGTGTGTATGGTTATTGATGAAGCTGACGAAATGCTCCGTAACAGAGCTTTTGCTGCAGATATTATGACACTCACAAAGATGTTTAGTGGGATGCAGCTTCCTGTTCAAGTGCTTCTCTTCTCAGCAACCTTCGATAACAAGGTACTTCATTTTGCTCGTAAGATTGCTCCTGGGGCTGTTGAGATTCGTAAGTTGACAACTGAACTCCAGTTGGATACAGTTCTCCTGGTAATGAATGGGAATAGAATTCACCTCTAGCTGGCTATCAGCACCCCAACTTATGAGATGAAATGTCAGTCTTTGAATACTCTTTATGAATTGATGGATGTCTGTCAGACATGCATCTTTGTGAACCGTCGTGAGACTGCAGATAAACTTCATCAGTGGTTAGTAAGTCAGGGACACAAGGCAGGGCTGATTCGTGGTGGTGATATGGATCAACATCAACGAGTAAAGATTCTAAAGTCCTTCCGATCGGGTGAAATCAAGGTTCTTGTCACAACTGATTTGTTAGCTCGGGGAATTGATGTCCTCGATGTCTCTCTTGTTATTAACTTTGATATTCCGATGCGCAATGAAACAGTCGTAGGAAACTATTGTAATGTTTTAGATTAGGACTGTGAGACATTCCTGCATCGTTCAGGTCGTACAGGTCGTATGGGTCGTAAGGGAGTGGCAGTAACATTCTTGGAAGACGAAGTACGGGATATGGAATTCATGAAACAGGTGGAAAAGGAGTTCAATATGCCAGTAGAGTTGGTGACACTGGATGACAAAGAAGCGTTTGAGAAAAAGATCCATTCTTGGTTGGAGTAATCAGATTGTTTGTTCATACATTTGTTCATAGGAATGGATAATAAGGTAATTCGATTTGCTGGAGTAGCTATTCTTGGTAGTATGCCTGGATAAGTGTGTTTGAGGTGTAGTGGGTTCTCTATACATTATAAAGAAATTATATGATCAGTCAACGAGAAAAAATAAGGAGAATCAATCTGAGCAGGTAAGTTGGCGAAGTGGTACTGGTAAAAGTAGGATACTCCAACAACACCAGATCCTGTGCAACAGATGGAACCAAAGTTGTTAGATGATGAGATAACGATGGAATCAATCCTGAAAGAGGATCCACTGTATAACCGCTTTATGTATAACCAGTTACGCGCTATGTAAAAGAAAGTTCACTAAGTTTATAGTTAGATTCTATGAGTTTTATCGTCGTGCTCATGTATGGATGAATGGAACTATCTCGTAATCCTCTATGAATAAATTAAACATAGTATGAAGGTTCTTTCCCTAGAGGATTTTGTTTCCATCTTTCAAGAGATTGATGTTGACGACATGGAGGTATTTGTCGTCATTATCTTTCAAATAGATTTGTCGCAATATGTTGTCTGTGTGGGATCATGATGGAGATGGAGTTGTGAATATCCGCGATTTCATTCATACTTTTGCGTATGCTCAACTGGTTCTATTAGATAGTAATTCTAATGATAAGGGAACTGAGAATGACCGTTTGGACTATATCTTCCGAACTGCAGATTGTTCAAATGATGGTAGAAACAATAATAAGAAATTAATCTCAGGTGTTTTGACCTTTGAAGATATCAAGAAAAATGTGTATTTCATCTTAAAGAATAATGCTGATGTTGATCCTGAAACGGTGGAAGAATTAGCCGTGAGTCACACAAGAAGTATATTTGAAGATTTGAAAGCAGATATGACAAGAGGAATTACACACAGTGGTATTGGAGAGTGAAATAGTTGAATCCTAGCGTTCTTATCTTCAGGCCGGTTCCTTCGAGAAGACATTTCACTTCTTCGATTCTTTGCATTGGCACTACTCAAAGGAGATGCTCCCCCTCAATATAATTGTTTGTTGTAGACAAGAATATCTAAGAAGAGTATCCAACAAACACATTCTATTGAGGACGATACACGGATGCTACTGGGATAGCTTGGACAGGCATACCATCCATGCCTGGATTCACTCCACCTACAATACCTCCATTTGGGAATCCATATCCCATAGGAGGAGCAGGAGTTGGTTGATTGACCTGATTCCCACGACCAGCACGCATCATACTTTCTCTCTTCTTTTTCTTATTAATCTTCACAACACTACAAATAAACTCGATCTTTCTCACTCACAGTATGATTATAATCACGATGACTACCAACACCAGAATTACTATCCAAATATTCACCCCACTACTACGCTGAGACTGTGGCTTATCTTCATAGTTCTTGCTGGTATCATCCTCCACCTCAATCTCATCAACTTTGAAATCGCCTGTGAACACAATAGAAAATGGCTTGATTTTATCCATCTTCTCAATCCCTACTTGCAACTTCTTAACCAGATTATAACGGGAGATTGTAACAATCAGAACCGTACCATTTGAGATTGTTCCCGCGGGAATCTTGGTTTGTTCGATATTGTTATAGTGATCTGGTCCATTCATTCTAATATCACTCACTCACTAAAATGCTTACTCGTTTGGATAATATACAGTTGAACTACCTTCAATCGTAATCGTCATGTCAATATCATTTCCCAAAAGATTTGATGATGCTTCCGAAACTGGAGGATCTGTATACACCATTGTTGCCTTGAAGGCTTTCGCTGATTATTACTTAAGGATTCAAGCATAATTCCTATTTTAGGATATTATAAGTGGAATCTTGAATATAATCTTTTCTTTCTGCTTATGAATCTGGCCATAATACAAAAACAATTCAAAATCGCTATCATCAAAATGTAACACTTGATCGAGTTGGACCCGTCCCCAACCCTCATAATACATATGGTCACTTGAATAATTATTACATATTTTTGATTTAAAACAATAACCGCTTGTAGGAACGGTACCATGAATCACCATGGCTTTTACCAATGATGCACGTATATCCACAGAATCTAGATTTTATACATTACAAAAAGAAAGACTATTTTGGTAATAACCTTCGTTCAAATACTGAGTGATGATTGCCACTGCTGCTGATACTGAAGGAGTTGCCATCGATGTGTACGTTAAGTGATCCATGGCCATCAAAAATAGGATATGTTCCTCCCATAATCACCGTATCGGTATGATCATTACATTTATTCTTACAATCATATTCACTCAGCGACTTAGCAGACTTCATATCTCCTGTACTCACCACATGAGGCATAATTCTAACAATTACTGGAATTCCACAATTCGTACCGTTTTGAATACCGATTACCTCTAGATGAGAAATAAGATATATAATCGAATTTCCCAGGAACTACATGATTTCCATTGCTGGATCCGACACAAATGCTATTCTTGGCTAAACCAGGGGTTCCCACAGTATTGAATCCACTCTCACCATCATTTCCTGCAGCAAAGACAATGGTCATATCATTATTCTCCCAGATGAATTTATCAACATGTCTGCATTGTGAATCATACTCATATTCTTCAATGGAGCCCCAACTGTTACTAACAATGCGAACACCGAAGTTATAACTTCAAATCATAGTTTATCAGTATACTCACAATACATCGAAATAATTGTTATAAAGATCAGACGGCGAATAGAATTCTTCTTTAGTATTTTCCATATCAAAGAAAATAATACGTGCCTTAGAGGCCAGTCCCTTCACATTATCACTACATCCATGATCATACATTCGAATCGGAAGCAGACTCCTGATTTGCCTCACCTACAAGTGTACCACATACATGGGTTCCATGTCCTCCTGTGGATGCCTCTGTCGAATCTATAAAGGGATAGTAAAGAGCGATCTTCCGATGATTGGAGTCAGGTGAACTCTTCGCATATCTTACCTCGTGATCTGAGTCGTAGAAGAAGGTGCTTTTCACATCAATTCCACTATCACCCACACCAACAAGAATGTTCTGACCATGTGGAATCAAGGCACTTTTGTAGAATCATAACCAGGATATGTAAATTATGTTTTGAGAGAATGTTTGTAGTTTCACCTGATTCTGAGTATTGACCATTTACGATGATCTGACGCATGTACTCATTCAGACGACCTATCATTTATCAATCCCTTCTATCATTACGTCCACGCATATTGATTCCTTCTGGGAGTGGCTCTGTACGAAGACCGATAAGTTTCATACGAGGTGTGACCGAAATAGAGGTAATGTATTGTCCTTGAACTAAGCCAGCAAGGATACGCAATATAGTAGAAGCTGAAGCTTCTAGGGAGGATTCCAAGGGAGTTCTTTTAATGTAAGTTGAGGGAAGAGAATCAGAGAGAGTAAGTGGAGTGTGAACTAAATAATTTACAATCAAACTCTCTGCTAGAGATTATAAGAGATGAGCAATCGTACATAATTCCTCATTGCTTGCTGCTAAGAATGCGCTAAAAGGTACTTCTGAAACCTTTCTGGGCCCTTCCTGAATGGGAAGATAATGAATAGTAATATTCATCATAGCATCAGAATCTAGTTTTTGCATAACTGTATGAATAAGACTCATAGAAATACGAGCAATAGCTGGAACGGGAACATAAGTAGAAATCATCTTTTTCACTGATTTTTGCTGGAAGAACGATCTTTTACAAGCAACAAATAAAGTTCTGTTCTGACCTCCAATCAATTCCAATTCTAGATGAAAGCGAAGTGAAGAAAGATAGGGAAGTCTCTCCTGAAAATCGACAACACTAACTCCGTCAGTAAGAATCACATAATAGCGGTCTTCGTTACGATCCTCAATGCTCTTAGTTCAGGAGGTTATAATACGACCTACATTGAATGCTGATACTTTATCTTCTTCTGATAGATAGGAAAGGGGTGTTACAAGATTAGTAGTAAAGGAGTCAATTACACACCTTTCTACTTCTCCAATAGACGTGGCAAGTATCAAAAGGATGAATACCGGGAGAAAGCACATAACCTTCAAAAAGTATGATAATGATTACGGTTTACGAGAATACCTAACAAACAACTACTCTCAATTTGCATATATAAAGTCTTTTTCTGTGAGAACATTACGGATAACACTTTCCTTTGTGATAATAGCAGTACGAACTACACCTCCTGAATGTCCATCACGCGAAATAGCCAATTGAATTGCTATACAGTAATACATTCTCTTTATCATTACCTCTTCGTACAAACTCCTCTCCCTCTGCTGGTGTCATATCAGGATTATAGTTACTGTCAACATAGCCATAGATGTATGTAGATCCAGAGCCACCAAGACAAACGTCCTGCTTTAGCATACTACCCCCAAGAGTCACTTCATATATCGAAGCACCGTCCACATCATCAACTCCAGCTACAATAATTCCTGCTTGAAGTTGGTCTTTGTATTTATAGATGATGGTATGAGCAAGTGTTGCAGCATTTCGGACGATTGGTTCATATCCATACATGGTTCTAAAAGTAACTAAATGGAAAAACATGATACCTGAATTGTTCTAGTTGAGAACGAATCAGACGTCCAATCTTCTGTGTATCAGCAGCGGAACCCGATCGGCACATGAAAATACGATCATCAATTTGTTCAATTTTGTCAGCAACACGATTAGCTACATAAACACCTAATGCATCATTTCATCACGAAAGATACAAACCAGCAGACGAGCGAGAATCAGCTCCCATTACTATACAATCCTTAAGGCGAATTGCCATAATGGTAGTCTACAGATGACAACCTCTCAATACTTCCTATTCCTGTAGAGACTTCGTTTTCGTTCCCTTCGAAATGATCCATTTATTCTTCTGCACTGAAAAGTGAAGAAGTCCCCAAATCAAATTCAGACTATTCTTGCCCTTATTTCCCTTTTAATTTCTGTTGTATTAAGGCTCATAGATTCTCATCTTTCTTGTCATCTTTCTCTCGATTCGCAGTTCGGTTTCATTTTCTATCCAATGCAGTTATGTTTGCTCTCCTTCTACTTATTCTTATTTGCTTTGGAGGCGATTGAATGAGTCTTGAAACAAATTGGATTATTCACTTCGTTATTACATGGTACTCCTTCGTAAAATGATAAGAAAGGAATCAATAGAGGGAATGTGTGGATTAGTATTCCACTAATGAAACTCCCTCTGCGTCTCCTTCCCATTTCTTCCCCAGATAATCATGAAGGTTACTGTCGTGTTTGTTCTACTGGCTCGTAATTCTCATTTCCAGTCGACTGATAGGTAGTTGTTGCTTCCCAAAAGTGTGCTGCAGAGAAAGGATTTCCCGAAACTCCTGCGGGGGAAATGGGTTATATCGATTGTGAACCGAATGAGTGGGGCTATGTAGCCAAATTCTGTTCGACTTCTCAGAAACCTATCTGGATCGATGTTGCTGATATTTGCACGCCCAAGAAGAAGCTGATCAATCCCCCCTATGGATCAAATATGATGGAATACGAAATTGAGGTACATTTTTATCTTGCTTCTGAGTTTAGATTACGAACTTCAACAACCTTACCTTCACTCCGAAACACAAATACATGGTTGATACCGCTCTCTTTAATATCACCTATGAGTATGTTGTGAAGGAGGTTGATGTTCTTGTCATTGATGTGAGAGATGGAGTACAAAAGGATGTCGAGAGTGTGATCCTCACGATTCATCAGCGTGTTGACTTTGTCTACCGTCAGACTGTGATCGATTTGATCAAGTCAATTTGCTCTCAAGGAGATCTCCTCTTCTATCTTCAGGAGTTAGATGATGATTTCTTTGAGGTACTTGTGTATCTGGTTTGTGAATGTATAGTCAAGTTTAACTTTGAATGAGAATTCATTCCGCTTTAGAGGATTTAACATATTCCTGAACCCTTGGTTCCAGATGATCTTCGGTACTTTTGTTGTCTGTGTTATCTGGGCAATCATCTGCAAAATTAGTAGAAAGCACTGTGGCAAGAAGGAACCGCTTCTTAATAATACGGTCTAAGTTATTGTTTACTCTTTTTGTTCATATTCCCGCGGTAGTAAAGTAATGTCATTTTCATGTGGAATGGACACTGGTCCGCTGGTATCCATTCTCAGTCGTTCTTTTAATGGCTCAGTACCCTTGTCTTATCAAGGATCTGATATGCCTTTCAACGCAGCCAGTTTTGTCATCTGTATCCTGTTTTCTCTACTGATGGTTTTGATATGCTTGTGGAGTTGTAGGAAAGGAAGAATGAAAACAGTGGATGCATTTGGATTAGCGAATCGGGGTCTTAATGGTATTGAGGCGTCCATGACAATGATAAGTATATGGGTATGCGGTGGATATCTCTTTTGCTCAGGAGAGAGTGTTGTATCTTCAGATCGAGGTTTGCTGTGGACTCAGGGACCATGGGCCTATTCCATTAGTTTTATCTTAGCTGCATATCTCTTTTGTGACAATTTTCGAAGCAAGGGATATTTGACTCTATTCGATTCATTTGCTGAGACCTTTGGAAGTTGGATGGCTGCTTTTCTATACATTCCATCATTGATAGGGGATCTAGCCTGGATTGCTGTTTCTCTATCTACCTTAGGTCAGTCTTTTTCCATTCTCATTGGCATCGAACCGTCTTTGTCAATACTTCTGATAGTAGTTGTATCTCTTATCATTGCTTTAACAAGAGGAATGCTGTCCATCAAAAGCACTGGAGTCATAGAAATGGTGGTAATGGCAGTAGGTCTTCTAGTTTCACTGTTCTTTATTTGTACTAGTCAGTATGTTGGTCGTATTACGGATTCCACGAACAATTGGTTGGGTTCCATCTCATCTACAGAATGGGGAGATTGGATTGATACTACACTCATGCTCTGTCTTGGAGGAACTTCTTGGCAAGTTTATTATCAAATAGTTCTTTCTTGCAAGACTGTTGAAACTGCTTTCTCAATGTCGGTGTGTTCGGGGGTTGGAACGTTGATTTGTGGTGGAATTGCTTGCTATATAGCCATTTGCGCATCAACTGTAAATTGGACCACTTTTGAAGAAATCGGCACCATCAAAGGTAATGAGAGAGAAATTCTGAGTATCGCTTTGAAATATCTTGTACCTGAACCTGTGAGTGTCATTAGTGTGTTAGGAATAACAGCAACTATTCTGAGTTCGGTTGCTGGTGCCATTTTCTCTTCTGCGACTGCATTTTCAATTAATGTCTATAAAGCGTTATTAAGACCTCAAGCCCGTGATAGTGAAGTGATTGGTATCTGGCGTCTCTTCATGGTTCTTCTGGGAGTTTTTTGCTATATACTGGCTCTTTCTATGGAGAAGACATATGATTATTGGGTCTTTGCAGTGGATTTCATTTATGTTCTAATCTTCCCTCAACTGTTTCTTTGTGTTCGTTGTTCAGAGTACATAAATACATATGGTTCAGTAACAACGTTTCTAACAGGTATTTTTCTTCGTTTGGGTGCTGGTGAAGACCTTCTGTCAATTCCTTGTTTCATTCCTTATCCTCACTGGTTACCTTATCGAACACTGTCTGTAGTTGCTTCACTCAGTCTAGGACTTCTTCTCTCGTATTTGTCAAAGTATCTCATTGTGACGAAGAATCTTGCAATGTTCGATTTTCTTCATGTCTATCATCCGAGTTCCTTATCATTTCGGAGTTCAAGGAGGAGTTCTACTTCAGGTACACGGTTGCACGTTTAGTTGATATTGCGTTCTTTAGCGATATGTGTTTGTTGTAAACATAGGTTCCTTAAGAATAGTGCTGGTATGTATCAAGGAGTAAAGCAGCCACAAGACAACCGATGAGAAGAAGGCGGTGTGAAAGTTGTGATGGTAGTCGAATGATACTCTTGGAGATGAGGTTTACGTTGAGAATGATTGGATACACGTCAACTCCTGATACTTGTAAATAAAGGACATCATTCACTACATCATACCCCTTACATATCATCTTTATATCAGACTTCCACCATTATCCTACTCTCGCTTGCTGAGGCGAAATGCAGACCTCTACCTCAACTATCTTTTCTTCGTGTGGAATTAACATAAATTCAGTTGAAGTTACTGAGAACCATGCTTTACAAACATCGCTCCCTTGAGGAAGAAATGCTACATATGCATTTGAATTAGAATTGTTGACAACTGAAAATTGTTTCCGAACTCTCTGTTTTGTAATTACATCTCCGAAATCGAGAATTTGTTTCGAAAGGTTCACAATTGGCTTCTCTTGATCCCACTGAACTATCTTTTCGTTTTCTTTTACGGCGATTGCATTTCGAAGTCTTTCATTCACGCGTTTTGAAGATACAGTTAGAATTGAATACACTGGTTTGTGATCAGAAGACTTTGCTTCTTGAAATGAATCATACTTCTCATTTCGAATCAACGGCTTCTCTCCAATTGAGGACTCCCGTGTATATAACACTCGATCACACCAGGCAGGTTCACGGATTAATTTACGAGGCCGATCATCGTAATCATTTGTCCCCTTAATGTATTTGTATGTCGGAGGGAATGTGATTGCTGATTCTGTGAATTCTGTAAATGCAAGTTGTTGTTGCTGAACTGAATGAAGTTGATCAAATGGAAGGAGAAGAGAATAATGAGAACGTGCCTTTTTGAAGAGATCATCTGTAGACAAAGAGCAATCAAGACGGTAGTTTAAATCTCCCATCTATACTTCAATTACAGATTATAACTATACCCAAATAACACAGTCTGTTGGAGAAATCATTGACTGGTCTTCAAAAAGCATTTCGTCCCAAATCCTACAATTTACTCTACCTATCATTCTGAACTTGTGAAAGTCATGATTCCTCTCCTGAATAA
Organism: Blastocystis sp. subtype 8; assembly: GCA_027406425.1. NCBI lineage: Eukaryota > Bigyra > Opalinata > Blastocystidae > Blastocystis > Blastocystis sp. subtype 8. The sequence continues at coordinate 17,331 of JANPWN010000397.1, forward strand.
ACCATTGATGAGGTGTCAGATGAGAACAAATAAAGATGATTCGACTATTATTTATTTGGAGACGGATGGAAACAGCTCCCTTATTTCCTGTGAATCCAATCATTCCTGTAGCCACTTTCCCAGTAGAAATGGTCGAATACATGGTAGTCTTTGTGGAAGGTACAAAGACAGCTAGGAATAGACCAACCATAGATACAGATGAAAGACATGTGAATGACATGTGATGAATGTCTTGAAGAACTTCTTGGATAAATTGAATCCATTCTTGTCGTTGTGAGTCAACTCCATATTCAAAAAGGATGGTTAATGGATTCAGGGGAACAATCTCTTCTAAGCCCAAAATATACATATCCGTATCCAATTCTGTTGTACTCTGAATCCATCTGACTGCATCCTCTCTCAATAATTTCCCATTTACATTCCATGTTCCAATCCACACTTTATGATCCTCAAGAGTAGCAAAAGTAGCCTCTCTTTAAAGTGAGTAGGATCAATCGATTCAAACTGTTTATCGATTTCTTGTTCTATCCGTTGCTCACGAATCCGTTGAATTGTCTATCCAATGAGTCCAATATTCATTTTGTACTCTGTTATCTAGAGTAAATGGCTGTTGACTTTCAAGAGAAACATTACTGTCAACAATGGTAAATCCACTTGATTTGGTTTCTTGCCTACAACTAATCATTATACATTTCTAGAATACGAGGATCGACTGCGAATTGATGATGACATATTGCAATTCTAACAAACAGCAGTCTTCTAAAGAGAAGAGTTACTTCATTTCTTTCACTCTTCCTTTTCTTTACTAGCATCATCACTTTTAAATCACTCAAGGATCCTTGATAAACACTGTTGCTCTGATTGTTGATATAATTTTCATTCCAACAACAGTTCTTTTTTCCATTCCTGCAAACTGCACAATGGTCTACTACTTTTCCTAAACTAGAACAAATCAGTGGTTAGTTCCCATTTCTGCAATTACACTTAGATTCCAGTGATCACTTATTCCATCTTAGAATACGATAGAATATTACCATTGTGATTTTCGGAGCAAGCCAATTAGTATCGCTTTGGACTTATCATTATTCTCACTTCCATAACATCTGATAGCTTTTTGCTAGATAATTGCTGGACTCGTTCAAAATACCAAGTCTTTCCAATATGAAGAGTTCTTCCCCGACACATCACATTACTTAGCACTTCACAAAATTCACTGAGTCACTCTTCTTCACATTTTTAATCCCTTCTTTTGCAGTTTAAAGTGGAGCCAGTTCACCATCTCGAAACCTAGTCTAGTATCAGCTATATATCATCTTCTAATATTAATTCACAAAAGTCAATGTACTTCGTTACTAATGAATTCATTATAATCCTTATATAATGAGAAGAGTTAGTCTTCTTAAAACTCAAGTAAAGACCTACAGAAATGTTCTAAACACCATTTGGAACCTACTGAAAACATTTTACTAGTCCTGGTTGAACACATGATTAGAAACTGATTGTCTTTATGTTTTCTACTTTACTAGCTCGACTCACCATAATACCAAACACGTTTAATTTCAATAACAATCCCATCTCATCTCATTCATTTTCTATCCTTTTCTCAATGAATGTAGTATCGGTGTGTTCTACGGTGCTATTATCCATTGCCTACCTCTTTCTTGTGGTTCACTTTGTATCTGCGTTCCATCTATAATTATGGTGTAGGTTTATGAAGGTTGTTTTTATGAGTTTTGTGAATCGTTTCATGTTGGCATTCAAGAGAGAGAATACCCTAATTCTGGAGGAGTGGTTAAGGTTCTTCCAGTTCGACTACTAGTAACTCCATCATCGCTTACACCATCTCCAGTAGTTACCTCTCCATCTGTTCCTAGTGATGTAGGGACTGTAGCTCCAACAGTGCACATTGCTTCCAATACAACTCAGTCTATTGAGCCTTCTGTTGTTCCTTCTATCTTACCATCAAGTATTGTAACTGATGACAAGTCCAATACCTTTACAAACATTGCTCCTAGTAATATCTCAAACACTACAACAATTAGCATCTCCAATGGTACGGAAAGTGGTTTACCTGAGATTTCGAGTGATGTACTTGAAGATGATTCAATAGACCCCAGTGTGGATATCGAAGAGTCCATTCAAAAGGAAATGATGTCAGCGGAGGTAGAGGAAGTTGAAGATTTACCTGAGACTATAAGTGATCCTGAATATGACTCAATAGATCCCACTGTGGATATCGAAGAGTCCATTCAAAAGAATATGACATCAGCACAGGTAGACGAAATTGAAGATTTACCTGAACCAACACTTGAACCCAGTGTAGGTGTTAAAGTCAGTGATCCGAGTCCTGAAACAAAGGACTCTTTGGAATTCTCCGATGAGGAGTCTCTTTCATATCCATTCCTTGAAGAGGAAGGAAGACGAAAGATACTGGTTCGCAGAGGTACTCATAAGAAGTCAAGGAGATCAAGGAGGTCAAAGAGGTACATATCTTCACCATCTCGGCATAAGGAAGAGAAGGTCCCAAATTACCCATTTGTTTCCAACTATAAAATGCAAAGTGAGTACGATCTAGTATTGTGCACCTCAGTGGAAGCCAAAGGAGTGAGACAATCCATTGAATCGTAATTAATAGAATAAGGTTCCTTATCAAGTAATGAATCAACTTCTCATGTTTAATTTATTTCAACGTAACTTCAACTTCAGAGCGATTATATTTACGAATTCATACGCAATTATCAAATTTGCGGAAAAACAAAATGTAACAGTAATACGGAGTTACCAAAAGAATCCCTTTAAGTTGCCCTATGTGCGTGATTTATATCTCCAGTCCTATCACTTCTATCGAAGTCGATTTTATGGGTATCTTAATAGTGATATCATCATCTCTCCTTCCATCTTTTCTCTCTTATATCAGGTAAAGAAGAAGATAGAATCTAATTCAATTCCCCGAGTGGTATGCATTGTAGAGGCTTTTCATATAGGTGGAGGTTGCAGGAAGGGTTTATGATACTCGTAATTATGTCATAATGAATAACCGGAATTTGAATACTTATAAAGCATATATGAAGAAATGTTTTAGTCATGTCACACGATTACGAAATAGAGATAGTGCCGTAATTTCTGTTATTTGGAATAAGTGTGTAGGATTATTTCATTTTCTCAAAAGACTTCAATTTCGCTTCTATTAGAGATGTTGTTATTGGTCGAGCTAAAATTGATAATTATTTGCTTTCTATGATGTACAGATATAGAGGATATCTTATTGATGCCACACAGAGAGGTAAGTCTTCTTCATTGTTCATCATTGTAGTGGCTACGGTCCATTTAGGATTGGATGGCTATTTGGATAAGCAACGAGCTAAAAAACTTGGATTAACAGATGTATCGTGGAATTATGCCTACTGTCCCAATATTCATCTTGCTAAGGGGAGTTTGTCATATGCCAAATGGAAGCCATTTAGTCCATCAAGTCACTAGTTTCTTTTCTAACATTTGTCTGTTTACTAACACACACCTTCACTCTTTTTCTATTACTTCCAAGTCATCTGTGTTGGTTTCCAGTTCTTCCATCTTTTTTGCATTATATATAACTTCATTCAACCAACCCTCAAAAGCGACTGCAATAGGAAGCAGAGACCCCTCCCGTATGATTCCGTTACTGATTAGATCACTAACTAAGTTCTCAGGTTTCGATACCCCATATGTGTAACGTACCAACTGTGTCCAAGTGGACTTTGTTGAATGATCACATCCCTTATCTACTCATAAAACCCACCCAACTCAACAAACAATAATAACACACAATTCGGAAAGTAAATTCAAATTCCTCTTGTTTCGAAAGTGTAATATTAATGCTGTCGATTACTTCCTATTCCTCACAGTTGATTTCAACACCAACCTCATCTGAATCCTTTGGTGACTGTTCTGAGCCCACGCTTTTTTCCTCTTCCTCTGTTCCTGGTGTCTTCGGGGAGGAACTCTCATTCCCTCGGAAGACCAACTGTAACTACAATCAAGGATCAAATAAGGACCTACTTGTGGCATACAGTCCTTCTTCGAAACTTCTTCATTATCATTCGGAATATCTGAAGATACGGTTAATTGTCCATCGACATCCTGACCTTACAATCATTCCTCTCACTCAGTCTCACTCACTCGCTCTACACTCTCTAGAGATACTGCATGGATGTGACCACGCGAAGGGCTCTGTATGCTTGCTATCATCAGAGAAGGACTGAGTGTTCCACTGCCATAGCCATGACGATAACTTGACGATGAGAGGGTTTTGTGGTGAATGACTCGTTGTTGATGCACCCCTGAAGAGTGACTAAGATTCTTCAACCCAGCGTGAGTAAGGGTGAGACTTGAAGAGCGCTGGAGTGGAGGGACTTGAGGTGATGACTGAGTAGGACCAGATGGCTCTTGAAGAGAACTAATCTCAATTGTAGGAGCTGTATGAGGACCACTCTCAGATTTGGATTCTGGTTCTGGTTTCAGAGATGGAGGAGGGATAGACCCATTCTTTTCTTTCTCTTCTGGCTTTGTATCAGGTGGATTTGATAGAGTGGGTGTAGAAGGAATTGGAACAGGTTCTGGTGTTTTATCAGGAGCTGTAGACACTGTAGGAATAGAAGCAAATTCGTCTTTGACGGGAATCGAACTCAGGGCAGTCGGATTTCCCATCTTTTCTAGCCTTTCTCGTTCCTATATTCACACAGCACCTCTAAAATTACCATGATTGTTTGATCGACTTCAATTCCTTGCTTATCAGATTCCGTCACCACTTTTAGAAATGGATCTTCCAACAATTCACTAGCAGAAGGTCGTGAGGGTCCTTGAGCAATTAGTTTACGAATAAACGATCTTGCTCGCTCATCCTTCACATCTTCGAAACATTCCGGTAAATCTCCCTAGCAGTCAAATCAAACACTATTCTCTACATTTGTAACTTTTGTGTAGATCTCTTTAATTGAATGACATTCACTGTAGGGAATCTTCTTGGTGATCAATTCCAAGACGCACATTCCAAAGGCATAAATGTCGACTTTCTCATCATAAACTCCATTTGCAAATATTTCAGGAGCCATGAACTCTGGAGTACCTGCGATTGACATTTGGGCGCCTTCCCAGCGTCGTTTCGATAATCCCAAATCACCAATCATAATTTTAGATGTTTTTCCATCAATAAAGATGTTTGAACACTTCAAGTCACGATGAATGATGGGAGGTGTGCGAGTATGAAGATATTTCAAGCCTTCAAGGATCTGAATCGACCACCGTTTGATTGCTTCCATTGTTAGTTGCTTTCCTTTTACATAACTACATGTTTCACTCTATTTCAGCCTTACTTGTTTAAGGTACCACTAGTTACAATTTGTGTGATGATTACAACTTTCTCTTCTTTTGGGTCGTACCAAGACGAATAGTACTTGATGAAATGATCATCATCAATGGACCTAAGTAACTCAACTTCACTGGAAAACCGATCCTTCTCTTTTTCGGATAATCCAGCGACATAGATCTCATTCCAAGCCACATCCTTTCCTTTCACTGTATCCCATCCCCGATACCTATTCAGTTAATTATACTACGTTGATTCATACACTTTTTTGAATGAGCCAGAACCAAGACATTCGTCCCACTAGAAATCATTATCACACCTGACTAAGGACCTTCTTATACCTTCCTTGAGGTGATTCAGCTATGAATGTTCGTTGTGACATTCTATAGGCATCGTTTTGATGATTATCAGATTCCCGTGGGAATTGAAGAATAAGTAAAGAGCAAACAGTAGAAGTCTTTACTGTCACAAACAAAATCAAACGCACAATTACAATTCATCATCCTCATTAGCCGAGAACTTCGAGTCATCATACTTGACTGTTACTTCAGTCACACTTCCTTCTGTCTGCTTCGACACTTCCATCGTATCAATGGCACTCAAGATCTTCTTCATGGTAGGACTTGGAGCAACCGCATCAATATCGACGAATAAACTCAGTACAAAGACAGTCAGTAAGAACGAAATAGTAGGGAAGAATAGAAGGAATCCCATTCCCACTGACACCAGGGAAACAGCATTTGTCTTCACACCATTCCATCGACTCACCACTTCATTCTTCACTGTCTCAACCTTCTCCGAAGTGGTATCACTTATAACCTTCATTCCCTTAGTGATAATAGCTTTCAATTGAGAACCACTCTCTCCAACCATACCATTGAGCTTCTCAGTTGTAAAATGACCCTCATCATCAGAGAAGAGTTTCACCAATTCCTCATAGTATTCCTTCGCCAGCTTCTCATTCTCCTTCACAGGAGCCATTGCAGCTTTCACTCCATCTTCAGTTTTAGTTAGTAAAGCACGCAGATTCTCTTCTGTCACCTTCTCCTTAAGGAGCTTCTGATACTCAACACCCTTGGTCTTACAGAGAGATTGGAACTTCTCCAACGTAACTTTGCCCTCAGAATCAACAAAAATAGGATAGATTTCATCCATCACATAGTTATAGGCTGTGGTGGCCTTACCGACAATTGGATAATTGCCATCCGCATCAGCTACGAAATCATTCTTCACTTGAGTAGAGTATTTCTTGTAGAGGGAATACAAATACACAATAGGATCTATCAGAATAGTACGCCAGAACAAGTAAAAAGTAGAAAACACCAGAAGAATAAGAGAAATGAGTGGAGTGGTGATAGGACTGAAAGGAGTAAAAACAGGTTCTACAGTCTCCTTCACCTTGCTCAGAGGTTTCTTGATCGACTCCACAAGTGGACGCACCTTGATTGGCTCGAAAGGTTTCTGCAGTTTCTCCTTTTCTGTTGTTACGAAAGGAAGGAACTTATCACAAATACGGGTCGATAACTCTCGCGAGAAGGAACTCATCCTTGTGAACACATCCGTATTCTCATCCATCTCCGGTCTCTCAAACGATTCATCAGGAATATAATGCTCGACAATACGCTCGCAAACAGAGAACACCTTGTTGATCTTCTCCTTTACAGCCGCGTCCAATGCAACTCTCTTGTCATGCAACTGATCAACCTTCTCAGCTACAAAAGAAGGGACATACGTTCTGAATAGACGATTCAAATTACACTGTACGGAGTTACACTGTACATCCTCCATATTACTCTCATTTACAGGTTGCGATGCAACGTTAGGTTCAGGATACGACATTATGGTATATTTAAGAAATAAGTGCATATGAGATCCTATCCAGGAGTTACACTCAACCGAAACGCCCAGTTCCAGAAGAACCATCCTCGTAAGGATTAAGGATTGAAAATAAACAAATGAAATCTAAATCAACAGTACTTTTTCATAAAAGTAGTTTCACTCATTTGCTCCAACAGTACACAGTCCAAGTCACTTACAAATGAGCGAATGAGCGATGGCTTCTTAATAGTCAACAAAAGTTGAACACACTTCTCCTTGAAATGGGTCGAAACCATGGCTAAACAAGAAAGACTAGGATCCGTAAACACCTGGTGGATCGCTTGATCTGCAATGGGTTGGAGATCACCACCTGGTTGGAGTAGTGTAACTAGTTGACCATTAATGAATGTACGTAACCGAGGTGCTACACTCCAGAGGGAAAGATCGATGTAGCAAGCTAGAATACTTGAGTATAAACCAGATATGAATTGTCCATAGTTCTACAGTTCATGATCATCATCTATAACTACTGTAACAAGATAGACAAGAGACCGAAGTACAATTCGGATCAATTCTTCTTCATTTACCATCTCTCGAATGGTGGCTATCAGGAGACGTGCAATTGTCATCAACACTTCTTGCTGTGCCACATTTACTCGATCTTCCTTCAGAAACACATACTGAATACGAATAATAAACTTGACACTATCAATATTGGTTTTTACTGTGTGATTTTGGATGTTCCAGGAATACAACTGATTAACAGTAGTAAAGAGTGGAAGACGCTGATTCACGGGAATAAGTGTAAACGAATTGCTGAGAATCGTATCAATCACTTCCAGAGCTCGATCACGGAATTCCTCTACCCCTACCAATTGGTTGCAGAAATCCAGGATAATCGTGGAATTCCGTTCATCCAACTGCATATCAGCAGCTCGCACAACAGCCATGCACACGCAAATAACATGAAGGAGAATTGGACTACGCTGCTGAAATAATGAACAGAATACAGACTGAAGTGGTAAGAGAATCGGTGAAGCAATTTGATTGGCCAATGATTCTACCAGACAACCATCTAGAACGCCTGTAAGACAAACCATTTGGAATGGAAGAGTATCAGAACCGGATTTAATCATTCCACAAATCGGGGTGATCACCTCCAACAACATTTCCAAAGCCTGCTTTTCATCCATATAGCAAATTGAAGTGGCTACTAGTTGCATATAATCGTGATGCACATTCTCCACCTCCATAGTTGCAATATACCCGGAGAGAGACAGGATCTGCTCAATCATCTCTCGACTTACGGCCAAAACAGGCGATTCATACAGTCTGCAAATATATTGAAACAACCGCGGGAGCAAGGAGATAGGCGAAGACGAACAAGCCGACAAGACATACGTAAAAAGATGTCGGCAAAGTTCTCTTCTTGAAAATGTCCAATTGTCAAATGAAAACATGACTTGAAGAGCCGTTGAAAGGAGAATTGGATGGACAGTATATTCGTTCATATGTTGATAAACATATTCAAGGATTTCATCATATTTTGTGACAACTGGAGTGATTGGAATGTCAGTTCGTTTCGTGATTCTGGAATTAAGCGAATCTTCAGGAATTGGCGAATCAACGAACAATGGAAGTAGAGATTCTTCTATCGAATCCACAATACCACAAAATAAACACAGAACACTTTCTTGGATGGCAATTGATCCTGTGATACTGATGAGCGAAGAAGCGATAGTGAATACACCAATTGACGATGAAGCTAGAGACAGCGTTACATCCTGACAGGACTGGCGCAATTTGTGTATAACATCTTCCTCATCAAATCTTTGCGAAGTAGAGACAAAACACGATTCAGGAAGCGAAGAACGATTTACAAGAGCATGGATGAGATTTGGAACTAAGGTAACACAATCCGAAGGTATTTCTGGCATATTGATGAAAAGTTCATTCAACGTATCAGTAACAAGATTACAATAATTGAGATTCGAGCAGTTCTGGAGAATACTGATATAGAGAGAAAGAATCTGGGAGAGAAGTCCTGATTCCGTTTTGATGATATGGATGTGATCACTGATCAGCCTTCCAAGAGCATCGATGAACCGTGGCACTGGATCATATTCTAGTGAATATGCAATAGGGGAAGAAAGGAGAGACAGAATCACAGTTCGCTACGTATGAAAACTTGAAAGAAAATGTACTGATTGGAGCAAACAATCAGTTAGTTGTCGCAGAATGGCACAATAAGATCTCCCTCCATCAGGTCGATGTTGAAGTTGTGGAAGTGAAGGGGAAGGAAACGTGAAAAGATCGTAGATCGTTGAGTAGGAACAGGAGAGAGGCCATGAAAATTGCTGTAACATCTCAGGAGAAGCATCTACTTGAAGTATTTGCAAGATACGTAGTGTAGCGTCTAGTATAGTTCCAAAAAGGGGAAAGGAATGAAGCTGATCAAACTGGATGCGAATACTAGGAATGAGAAATCGAAGATTGACTGACTTCTTGGTTGACACTGAAGTGTTTTCTAATGCTTCTTCAAAAAATGAGTCGTCACCAAACAGAGCAGAATTATCATTGTAACTCATCATGTACCAGTTCGAGAGATGTTGACAGAGGGTCTGGAAGAGAGCGGGATACTGAAGAAGCTGATCGATTGAAATCGAGGATACAATAGTCTGAACCGACTGGAAACAGAAATTACGGAGTTTCAACCATTTTGTATCGAATGTCGCTTGATCGATGGATGCTGAGAATGAAGAGATTCATTTGGGACATACAAAAGTAATGAGGAATCCGTTTGGCAATCAAAGGGAAGTTGGCACATAGTTGGATATAGATCGGTGTTCCAAGCTTTCCACTTTCACAGTAAGAATATATAGTATCTACCGAGTCAGCTAAAGCTGATTTCCCTTACGAAGCAGGTCAACGTCAGGTTCTTGGTACAGAAGAATAATAGCAGACATTAAATCGATAATAGAGTCTGATATATGCTGTGATAAATCACTATTGCGTAAACACTGATTCATCACTGCTGTCATTACTGTTTCCAGCTGCTCTTTGGATTATATGATTAAGATAACTGATTTATGATAGCAAATAGATAGGATATGACTGCAACCCAATTAAGAAGGATGCGTTGGACAAGAATCTTCATAATACCAAAAATGATTGCATTATTTTGATTTCCATCCGATTCTAGCAACCGAAGAGAGACTTCAATCGATGCCTCAGAATTAGCAAATTGCTGAATCCATCGAATTGCTACATTTTGATCGCCTTGTTATAATATCTTCTATTACAATAACTACCCGGTGCATTACAGAAGAGAATCTCAAGGGCTTTCTGTAGTTCATTCACCATTCCATCCATCTTGTCCATTTCACTTATCCCCCAATGGTTTAGAGTGGGCTGATTGTGAGATATGGTTCTTCGCTAAAAGTGGTGAAAAACCGTTCAACAGAACATGGTGGTTTTTGGAACCCTATTACCCATTAATACGAAAGTGATAACATGAAATCGTAGAGATTCTGAAAATTATAATATAGGAGTATCATTCATGTGGTTCAAACAAATAAGACACTCACTTACTACTTCAGCTGCATCATCATACACCCCACATTTCTTGAGGGCTCTCCACGAAGCATAAGCAGAGGCAACTCGGATACTCCCTCCCCTTCCTTCTCCCATCACTTTTCCATCAATAAGAGCACGTACTACAAATCGACTTACTTCGTCTTTCGGCAGTGTTGTTGTCTTTAAATCATATTCATCCTTTTCAAATGACAATTTCTTCTGGTACTTCACACAGTAACGATTAAGAACATTTTTGAATTCAAATTTGGTTAACTGAATAACAGAGAGGGAAAGAAGAGCCTCTTCTGTTTGAATGTGCTTATAGTTGTATTCATCCTTTGTATTATCTTTACTACGCACCTTCCGAAGTGGGACTGCACGTTGAAAGCTTTCTCTCCAGTTTCCTGTTTCTAAGAAGGAGATGAGAATCTCTACCACTGTATTTACATTCATTACTATACATCACAAATCACACACTGGTGAACCAGGATTCGAACACTCTGGATAGAACCGCTTTAAGGCTAATCGATAAGAAGGAATTCCCAATTCTGAAGCCCTCATCGCACTTTGATTCTAGATCTCACAGAACTACCAACATAATTACTTTATTCACACTACGATCCACAAATCCTCCTATTACATATACTTTATCACTGTCAAGTGAAAGAAGTTCTTCACTTCCATCTGGAGACAGATATATCATCTCCGAAGGTGAAAATACATGCTCACTAGATTGTTATCACAATATACCTCTACAGAGTGGACTGGTGAAAGGTGGCTGGCCAATTCTGAGCACCATCATCAAAGAGCCTTTTATTTGTTTCAGGCGACTGAAATCAAGGAACGAACAACATCTCACAAAAGGATATCATTCCACAAACATGGAGTGAAATATGTTTTGAGGCCACTTTATTTGCGTTATGACTGTAGCACAACTGCTTTACAAGCGAGTTTTGTTCCTACGAGTGATTATCATATCAAGAAATATACAAAAGTAGACATCTTTTCTTGATAACTTACATCAATTGCAATACGTTGGCCATACTTAACACCTTCAGCAAGAGCTGCTTCCATTACTGCTTCTACACTCCTACTCAAAACAAGTATCTTACCACGTTGAAGTCGAGCTTTATTCCAGGCAATTCGCTCTTCATCCGTCATTTGTTCTAATATTGCGTCTCTCGCCTGAGCCTCCGCAATGCGTTTCTTCTTTCTACCTATCATTCTTGTCGTAGTAACTATGCCTCAGTTGAATTGATTTTTCCTTCTTTTTCTTCTTTCCATAATCAATTCTAGGAATCATGATAACTATCATCCGTAATTACTTATTTTGTTCTATTTCCTCCTTTGAAACACTGTAAAAACGATAACTAGTCTCTGTCTCCATAATCCACTGATAACGAAAGTAACTTGACAGTCGGTATCCTAATGAGCTGTTACGTAATTTCGTTAACATTCAGTTGCCACAAAGTGGCTAGGAAATTCGTTTTGATCAGACTGAAACTCCCCTTCCTCTTATAAATGTCCTTTATCGCAACCTATCTTAACTTTATCATCCCTGTAGTAGCTGCTATTCTTGGTACAGTCTTTCTGACATATCAAACTAGTCGTACGAAGAATGAGCCCTATGTATCCTATTTATGTCTTCTTATTCACTATTAGACATATCCCCTTCAAAATGAAATCATTCCCTATGATACACTGCTACATGTGTCATTTGATGTGAATAAAGAACTGATTGAGGGACATACAACGATTTCTCTAAATGTAACAAAGCAGGTAGAATCAATTCGAATTAGTGCAGCGGATATGGTGTGGGATCTCTTCTCTGCTACTCTCGTTGATTCATTTAATCGGTCTATTCCAATCTCAACATATCATATTGATGAGGAGAATCAACTTATTGTCATTAAGTTGTCTCGGCTAATTCCTTTTGGTTTATATCAACTCTCAATGGATTTTGGGAGTCAGATACGAAAGGATTTGATGGGCTGCTATCTCACCTATGTGAATGATACTTCTGGAATTCGTCATCCCTTCATTATATCTCAATTTGAGCCCAATTATGCACGGACATGTTTTCCTACTTTTGATGAACCCAGTGTTAAGATGCCATTTACCATTACAGTTACTGCTCCCTATGATTTGGATATTGTCTCCAACACACAAATTGTATATTCCATTTAGGGTTCTCATCCCTAGGAGTCTATTTCCATCACCGAATCTGAATTAGGTGGGCAGCTCAAAACTGTTACATTCGCAAAGTCTCCGAAAATGCCAGCTTATTTAGTAGCCTTTGGAATCGGTCATTTTCAATGGATCACAGATTCCTCTTCGGCAGGAACAAAAATCATTACAATCTTTCCGCGATGTATTTATTACTTCTATGATACTATTCTTAGGGTACAATGCCTCGAATTTTCTGTTTGCTTCTTCCATTGCTAAAAGAAGTCTTGATTTCTTCCAATCCTATCTTACTCCTAATTATCCTCTTTCTCATCTCCAGCTACTATTATCACCGAACTTTGCAGCAGGAGCAATGGAGAATTATGGTTTATTGATATTCCGCGGGGAATATCTTCAGTTGAATGAGGATTCAAATGCAGAACAACAACGGCGTGTTGCATATGTCGTAGCCCACGAAATTGCACATCAGTGGTTTGGCGATGCGGTCACAACAGCAGACTGGAGTGATGTTTTCATTCAAGAGGGCTTTGCAACGATGTATGGGTAGGTAGATGCTAGAGAGAATTAGGAATAGGTATCATGTCCTTCAAGAGGCCATGAATGCGTGTGAGAGTCACAAGTGAATGATGTATAGAGAGATTGATTGGTTCTTGTTGCATGATATTGAAGAATATTATGATTATGATGCTTATAGCTATTCGTCTGCTTTGAAGATTAATGGATTGAGTGGATTGAAGGCAGTCAATTCATTCTCTGCTGTCTCATACACCAAAGCATGAGATTAAAGGACTCATTGATCCCTAGTCAGCAATGCTCTTCTCTTCCTTACAGTCCTCACTTCAACTTAATAACACTGATTATTTCCGATCATTTATCAATTCATTTCTTCATCAGTATCTCAATGGAACCTATTCCACAGGATTATTCTCCGATTCCTTCAATTCCTTTCTCACTCAAATTCATCATCCTTATCAATCCTCTCTCTCTTCCTTCCTTGCATCCTGGCTTGAACAGCCTGGATTCCCTTTAATTACTGTTTTCCCCTCATATACGCGTTCCCAGACTATTAAGTCCATTTCATTTGCACAGAAACAATGTATTCTTAATTCGGATACTCATATCCCTTCTCATTTTGCAATTTCATTTACTATGAATCTCACTTTTGTTGATTTCAGTTCACAGACAATTCAAGTGAGTTTTCATCAACCTACAAAGACTATCATGCTCCCACCTAATGTAACATCATTCATCATTCACCTTTCACCGTATCTCCCTGCAGTGATTCGACAGACTTCCTTTGATCCACAGGGTCAGACCGATCCTGAAGTGACTGTACGTGAGTTACGAAGTCAATGCTTGTTGTTGAAGAAAGGTGAAGGTTCCATCAAGGATGTGCTCCTTCTTTTCTCTCCTAATTTCTAGTTACTCTGGCTTATTCAGCAGTCTTCCAACACCAAGAACCTCCATGTTGTCTCTATCATCCTTTCAATCTTAACAGAATTAAGGCAGATCCTGGGTGAACAAGCGAACGAGTTTTCTTCATTTATCATATCTGTGTTAACTCCAGTCCGTGATATGGTGTTGTCGAGAGAGTGGACCTCTATGTCATTGACTGAACGATCCGTTATGAAGGAACTTCTCTTCTTATTAACGCGGTGCAACGACAAGCAGACACAGAACTATTTGGATTCTCGATTTGGAAATAGCTTACTGACAGAAATGGACGAGGAACTGAAGGAGCTTCGAGTGTTCCGACATCTACAACGAAATGTGAATGCCGAGAATTACCTAAATGAGATCAATTCGATTCTTTCTCGCTTTTACGACAACCAGAATACATTCATTCTATCTGCTCTGAGTGCCATTGAAGATGATTCTATTCTTGCTTATTTAATTCGATATCTTGTAAATAGGGACTGTCCAATTTTCACACAGAATATTATGTACTTGTTTAAACACTTTTCGACTAACATATCCTGAATGCGATATACTTCTTTTTGGTTTTCTTTATTATAGCCGGCTATTGGAGAGCTCACAGAAAGAAGTATTTCCAACTATAAGAGGGAATTGGTGGCATCTTTCGGAACTGGATTTATTTTGAAGAAGAATCTAAATTCATTTGCTACTGCAGGTTTTGGTGAAAATTGGGTGGAGAGTGGAATGGAGAATTGAGACATAGGTAACAATAATAAAAGAGGTGGAGGAACTGGTCCCTGGACACTTTAAGCAGACATTTGTGGAGTTCTATGAACGTATTGAGGTAAAGACAGCATTCCGAGACGCTATAAAGAAGCCAATAGTAACCTTTATAAGAGAGGAGTTCATTTGTTTTGTTTGTTGATAGTTGGGTTTTGGAGGCAATTCCCCGCGCTTTCTTTCAATGACTCAGTATTCGTCAACGAGGATGGAAGAAGATGAGGACGTAAGTTTTTCCGACTATGAGATTGAGGATCTATTCGCTGCAACTCCTTATGAATCGAAAGGAGTTCGGGGGAACATGAATGCGAAGAATGAAGCACTCGATCAAAGTGACTAGTACACTGAGTTGAAATTACTTTATAGAGTTCGGTTACGAGACTTACAGCGATGGACCGAAACGTTTGGGATGGCTTTTGAATCTAGTGAATACTACTGTTTCAAAAGAGGGTTCTCCCGATCGTTCTGGTCTTGAGTGCTACTTTATTGAGCAAAATGGTAACTTATTCAAGGCGACTGTTGTTAATCCGTAAGACACGATATATATAGAAATGATATTGTAGACCTTATTTCTACATTGCCGTAAAGAAAAACAGTGAGAAGATCGTCGCATCCTATTTGGAACGCAAGTATCGACAGCAGCTTTCCGAGGCAAAGATTATTGGAAAGATGGATTTGGATAAGATTGAACATATGACAGGAAAGTAACCCCTTTTTGATATGCATTGACTGTTAGAGCATCTACTTACATCCAGTTACTCTTTTATAATGTTGGTGATTTGATGGACATCCGTAAGGACATTATGGATGCATTGAAATCCAATAGTCGAAGTAACTTGAGTATGCGATGTAGGATTCATTAACACCATAGCAATGGAAGAAGAATCCTTCAATGAGGAAGATTCAGCTCTTCATACGCGTCTTCTTTCTGAAGATCCTTTGTCTCAAGTGACTGATATTCGTGAATATGATGTTCCTTACTTAGCTCGTGTCTGCATTGATTTGAATATTCGTGTTGGGTGCTGGTATGATGTTGTGTCTGAACGAGGTGTTACCACTGTAACTCGTCAGGAGCACATTTTAACCCCTTCCAATCCGAAAGTTTTTGCATTTGATATCGAGTGTAGCAAGGCTCCTCTGAAATTCCCCAATGCCGAAGTTGATTCAATTTATATGATTTCTATTATGATTGATGGTCGGGGCATATTGATTATCAACCGAGAGATTGTTAGCAAAGACATTGATGATTTTGAGTAGGCCCAAAGTCCTCATATTACTATCAGATATTCTCCTCACGCTGATTACAAAGGCCCTTTTCATGTTTATAATGAACAAACTGAAGAAGCATTGCTTCGTCGATTCTACACTCTAATTGAGGTATTCCCCAAATCATGTTGATTATGTGCAGGAGGAAAAACCCAATATTTTTGTAAGTTTCAACGGCGATTTCTTCGATTGGCCTTTCATTCGTGATCGTTCTAAAGTGTATGGGATTGATCTTCAGAGTGAAACAGGCTTCCGTGAAGTCAATGGTGAATTCCGCGGGAGATCTGCCGGTATTTTTTAAATTTGAATTTCATCAACAGTTCACTTGGATGCTTTTGCATGGGTTAAACGTGATTCCTATCTTCCTCACGGCTCTCAAGGTCTGAAAGCAGTAACAAAAGCCAAGCTGGGATACGATCCCATCGAGATCGATGCTGAAGATATGCTTCGATTTGCAGTGGAAGATCCATTTTATATGGCTAGTTACAGCGTATCAGATGCTGTGGCCACATATTATCTCTATATGAAGTATGTGCATTTGTTTATCTATTCACTTTGCACCGTGATTCCACTGAACTCTGAAGATGTACTGAGAAAAGGCTCAGGAACACTTTGTGAGCTCTTATTGATGGTTGAAGCTTATAATAATGGAATTATCTATCCAAATAAGCAGATAGAGCAGGCTATTAGATTTCATGATGGCCATTTATTGGAGTCTGATACCTATATTGGAGGCACAGTCGAGTGTCTGGAATCAGGAGTGTATCGCAATGATCTTCCTTATCAATTCGATATGGATCCAAGTGCATTTGAAGAGATGATTCATTCGATTGATAAAATGCTTTCATTCTCCATTGAAGTAGAGAATGGTCTGAGAAGACATGATGTTGTAAACTACACAGAAATCAGACAAAAGATTGTATATATGCTTTCCTTACTCCGCGATCAGCCTAAAAGACGTGAGAAACCGGTTATTTACCATCTGGATGTTGGAGCTATGTATCCCAATATCATTCTGTCCAATCGTTTACAACCCTCAGCTGTAAGAACTAGAGAGATGTGTGCTTCATGTCCTTATAATAATGTATGCGATAATTGTAAACGATTGATGACATGGAAATGGAGAGGCGATTTGCTTCCTCTTAATAAGCAGGAATTCGATCAGCTCCAACAGCAATATGAGCGTGATGGGGGCATTGTTGAAGGAACGAGCTTGCCAACTGAATTAAAGAAACGAGTCAAGAATTACTGCAGAATGGTGTATCAAAAAGGAAAGGAAACGAAGTTGGAGTTGCGTGAAGCCACGATATGTCAGCGCGAACATCCCTTCTATGTGAACACCATCAAGGCTTTTCGTGACCGCCGCTATGAGTATTTATCACTGTGTTGAGTGAGTGTTAGATATAAGAAACTCACTAAGAATGCTGCTAAGAAGGTAGCAGAAGTGGAAAAAACAGGAGATATATCCTTGAATGATGTTAGATCAGAATCCTTCACTCCAGCCTGTGAAGATTGCTGCCGCGAAAGCAATGGTGCTGTTATATGATAGTCTTCAATTAGCTCATAAGTGTATTCTGAATAGCTTCTATGGATATGTGATGCGAAAGGGAGCACGCTGGCGATCGATGGAGATGGCAGGTGTGACTACTTTTCTTGGAGGATCGATCATTACTGTATGATTTCTCGAAGGAATCTTATGTGAAGGGCGCACGCAAGCTTGTTGAACGTGTTGGAAGACCTCTAGAATTAGACACAGATGGAATTTGGTGTATTCTACCAGCCAGTTTCCCTCAGACTTTTAAATGGATTACACAAGATGGTCGGAATTATCCGATGGCCTATCCTTGTGTGATGCTTAATTACCAAGTCCATCACTTACATACTAATTATCAGTAGGGGTGAGATGAAGAGATGACTTGTAGATATCAAACGGAAGTGGATCCAATTCGACATATCTTTAATACTCGTAGTGAAAACTCTATTTTCTTTGAACTCGATGGACCCTATCGTGCGATGGTGCTTCCAGCGTCGACAGAGGAGGGTCGTTTGTTGAAGAAGAGGTGATCTAAGAGATTGGTGATAAGAATTAGATATGCTGTATTCAATTTGGATGGATCTTTAGCGGAGCTTAAGGGATTTGAGTTGAAGCGACGAGGTGAGCTACAGATAATCAAAATATTTCAGTCCCAAGTCTTTGAGCGATTCTTATTGGGGAATGATCTCCAATCCTGCTATTCTGAAGTGGCTAATGTAGCCAATTACTGGTTAGACGTCCTTTTCACGCAAGTAGGAATGATTTGAATGATTGAGTTTGCAGGGCGAAGGACTAGAGGATGAAGAGCTGCTCGAGTTAATTAGCGAGTCGAAAGCCATGTCACGACAGCTGGATGACTATGGTCAGCAAAAAAGTGTCGGAATCACTACAGCTAAACGATTAGCTGAATTCTTAGGGGAAGATATGGTCAGGGTAGGAGTTTCACTGATATTTGATTCGATAGTCTGCTGGTACTTCCTGTACTATGATTATTTCTCGTTTCCCTCCTGGTTTACCTGTAACAGAGCGAGCAATCCCAACTCCTATCTTTAACACAGATGCCAAAATTCGGGACTATTTTTTGCGGAAATGGTCACGAGATAGTAGCATAACTGATTTTGATATGCGTTTCTTCATCGACTGGGATTATTACATTGATCGTTTCTCCACAGCTATTCGGAAGATCATTACAATCCCCGCGGGACTTCAGGGTATAGCAAATCCTGTTGATCGTGTGAAGGAGCCTGATTGGCTACGTCGTGTTATGAGGATGTCACGTAGTCTGGATGGTCAGAGGAGAATTAGTGATTTGTTTCGTGTATCCACCACTCTCCCACAACAATCTATGATTACTGATGGTGGTAAAATGTCTGGTGAAGTGGGTGAAATCGGAATATCTGACGATGTTGGTAATCATGAGGTAGAGGAGGTCCCTGAGACTGAGGGAGTCTTGGAGGAGATACAAACAAATTCACAGACTGAACCGGTCTCCACTGTCAAATTGCTCTCTTCTGGACAATCAAAATCATTAAGACGAAGTGTCAAAAGAAGTGCCAATTTTGATCTTTGGTTACAACAGCGCAAACAACAATGGAGAGATGCTCGCAAGCAAGTATGTACAACCCCCTCTCAATCTTCACCAAAACAAAATTACTACCAAATTCTGGAAATCCAAAATATGGATAATTCCGAGTTAGTATTGTGGTTGTTAACTCCTTCTAATCAATTACAAAGAATTCGAGTGAAACCCAAGCATACTCTGTATATCAACTCCAAGACAAAGATCGAGGACAAACACCTAATTCCCGTGAATATGGATCTTCCCATGGATTCCATGGAAATGGAATCAACACATTTGTATTCTGTGGAAGTTGCTGAGAATGAGGTGGAAGCCACTCTCGCTGCACTACAGAAAGCATACGACATTGATTCTATTGAAGGCATTTACAACAGCAAAATGCCAGTTCTGTTTAATGCAGTTTTGACGATGGGTTGTGTTTGTCGAGTTGTATTGCCTGAATCGTATTCTGTTACATCAACTGGAATCATGAGACATGTTGTTAATCTCGGATCGGGTATACTGAATCAGGAAAATGTGATCCGTCTACTCCAATCATCAAATCCTTATCTAACGCATGATTTGAATTAAAAAGATGATGAATAGGGATAATTCTGCTCGAATAGGAAGACTCTTCTTGTATATTAATGTGTTTGATCAGAATCGCGGTTTCTTCGCTCTTTTCCGGGTACATGAGAATAGTCAAGAAATTGCCGGTAGGTTCATTAAACGATATCAATAACTAGATGATGATCCAGAAAAGAAAAACAAATGTAGTTTTGAAGCTCATTTCATTGAAATGAACATGTCTGTTCTATTCTTCATAATTGATACTTAGAAACAATGAAATTGGCATGGATAGAGTTCCTTACAAGAAATTAATCCGTCAAGTGTTTACTTCCTACTCATCCCCATTGACAGTTACTAGTACAAATTGTATTGGATTAGCTTCAGGATACCAAGCACTGGACAAATATCTAAACGATTTTCTGTCATCATCCCATCCTCCAACGTTAGTTCATCTTCAGTCTTCCTTTACAGCTGCAGAAATGCGGACAAGTGTTCCTGCACTCCAAAACCTACCGATTTTGAGACAAGAGTTGAATTTGCTTAATTCCCGTGTCCAGGATTTGACATGGCGAAAAGACACTGCTGTGAATGCAATTGCTGCATTCTATCAGTCTTTTGATGATTTCGCTGATCGACTCCAGTGCGCACGTTACGCTGAAATCCCCGTGGGTAATCTAGCAACGGATTTGGGTGTTCAGTTGAATGATGTTTCATTTGGACGGTTGCTTATTGCGAATCGACACATTCTGTGGAGTTCACCAGAAAACATCCCAGATTTGGGGAGTCATGATGTTAAAGGTATTTTGGGTGCGTAATAGAAGGGCATGATTACAATTAGAAGATGGGTTGCTGAACGCTTCTGTCAACGAACCAGGAGTGTATCGTGATTTCTGTTACGAACTCAAATTATGCAATCTCTGTATCAATTCCATCAAACAGTGTGATTTCTTACAAGAGAATTTGAATGGCGATATAGTCAATACAGATGATGGATGTGGCAAATCGTTTGAAATTCTCCGTCTACTTGTGGTGAGATATTTACAAGACGTAGCAAATAAGAAGGATCAAATTGCAAACTTCTTGCTGATGAATTTGGAAAGATGGTTGTTGAATCGAGACAGTTTGCTCTATAATCCGCTGATTCTGCGTGTTGTGTATCGTCTGATGAAATTGATGTTCAACACAGTAGGAAATGGAAGTTTTAGTTAATCATTAGCTTCTTCAGGAGTTTCGTCGTTTAGGCTTATCTATTATTTGTGCGTCTTACGACCATCTTGTACTCAGTACACGCAAATACACAGAGTCAGAAAGTGGGGAGAGTATGCATTTCATCGTGGATACGATTCAATCGAAAGATGTGTTTCGTCTAATTAATTTTATCAATCAGTCGACCTTTGCGGCTCTCATTTGGTACAATCCGAATAATTTCACGGGCTATCGAATATGGGATGAATCTATGGAGGATCAGAAGAGTGCGGATCATCAGGTTCAAAACTTTATTTTGAATTGAATTATAGGCAGAAATAGTGACGATTTGGTCTTTGGCGCAATTACTTCCCGAAGTGTTAGCATCTTACTTTGATGCATTTGTTCTTAACTTCTTACAGAAACCTCTGTTGTATCGTGAACAGATTCTGAAAGAGATTGAGAATTCTGGAAATCATAATGATGAGGTGTATTCAAAGAGCATGGAATTTGTGCGGAAGTACGTGAAGGAAGACTTGGCATCTGAACTGATTCGGAGCGTATGAAAGAGAGACGGGTTTGAAAGGTAGATTTCCGAATTTCAAACACAGAGCAATCCTGAGATTCATGAGTACCCCGAGGAGTTATTACGTTGTTACAAATTGACAAATCCTCTCCTGGAACTTGTCAAATTGATTTGCATGATTCTGAAATTGGATAAAGCACTCAACCAGGAATCAACAATTTTAAGGAGACAGTTACTAAGAAACATGCGAGTGAAAGAATTTGCTTCGGAAGCAATGTTTGAAGATCCGTTCAACAGTTTCGTCATTCCCGCGGTTTTCTGTCCATACTGTAACGAGTCACGTAATATGGATATCTGTAGTGATCCCGATTTGCAACAGAGTGTAGGAACCTATATGTGGTGTTAATAATAGGCCAAACTCCATCCATGGACCTGTCCTAATTGCGGTCATGAATATGATATGTTGATGATTGAATTATTGCTGGTGGAGATTTGCAGTCAGAAAGTGTTCCATTACGTTCAACAAGATGTGAAATGTCAGAAGTGTGGTCAGATCAAACGAGACACGTTGTCTCGGTATTGTAGCTGTAGCGGGCAGTGGGTGAATAAGGAAGTCGATCGACAAACCTTAGTTGATCAACTCTCTATTGTCAAGACTAAAGCGGTGTTTCATGGGATGAAATGGCTTCAGGAGACATTAGAGCGATTTGGTATTTAGGTTTTTGTACTCTATTCTTTTTTTGTTGGTAACGACCCAAATTCTTCTTAGTTAAGAGCGGAATAAGAGTACCATTTGGTGAAGACTTCAACGAACTATCATATTATTACTTATGAATAAGATAGTTGTATTGTTACTTTGTGTTGTAGCTTGTACATCGTTTGTAGAATGTGTTGATAGGACTAAGATTTAGAATGCAGTCATTACCGATTTTGTATATCTAGATATTGCAATTGATGATGAACCCAGGGGTCGGATCAAAATTGGACTGTAAATCTTCTGAAATGACTGTTACTCAGATTCGGCGAAGCTGTTCCTATAACAGTGAAGAATTTCAAAGGACTTTGCACAGGAGAATATGGTATTGGTGAAAAGGGCAAACCACTGTACTATAAGAATTCCATTTTCCACCGTATCATTCCCCATTTCATGGCTCAGGGAGTATAGATGATCATTGATTTTGATGTAGGGCGATTTTACAAAAGGAACAGGAACGGGCGGGGAGAGCATTTATGGTTCCCGCTTTGAGGATGAGTCATTTGTTATCAAACATGACCGAAAGGGCATTGTATCAATGGCCAATGCCGGTAAAGACACAAATGGATCACAGTTCTTCATTACTACTGTAGTGATTGGTACAGTGATATGAGTATGTAGGTGGCAACACCGTGGTTGGATGGCCATCATGTGGCCTTTGGAATTGTTGTTGATGGTATGGATGTTTTGGATGCAATTGAAGCTTGTGGAACTGCAAGTGGAAAACCAACACAGTATACTTAGTATAATAAAGTGATGTTTAGTGAAGTGAGGATAATTGATTGTGGAATTGTGGAGGAAGAAAACGAAGATGAAGTGTATTCAAAGACAGAAGACGATACACCAATGGAACCCAATGAAGAACAGCCTGAAGAGGAGGAAGACGAAGATGAAGAAGAATCGAAATATCGCTATGAGGCTAAGAAGAGTGGAAACTTGCGCAGCAGCTCTGAAGACGATGATGAGGAAGAAGAATAGTCTTCTGTTTCTTTTGTTTCTAAACATAACAATGTATAACACATATTGTATCATATTTAAAAGACTAAATGAACAGTAAGAATTACTCATTGGGCAAGTCCATGAATAGTACGCTTCTTCAAGGGAAAAGGGAAAATTTACATTTTGTTGAGCAAGATACGATAAATAAGCAGACAGTTGGGGAAAGGAAGTCCCTACCTCTGATTTCAGTTGGTTGGTCTCTGAAGACGTCAGTAACAGGGGGACATACACTAGAAGCGATGCAGTAAAAGCTCCTGTGAGACCTGACTCACCGATTGGAATTCCTTTTCCTTGAATAGTGATTCGTGTTCCTAGAATGAATCTTCGATCACACTCCAACCATTTGAGCATTTCCTGTCACACTTCACTATTACAGTATCATTAGAAGGAAGATGTATCCTTCGTTCAAATCCAATAATAGACTCTACAACGCTAATCCAAAGTGTTGTAGACAGAGTATAGCCATCAACATGGAAAAGAGAATCTGTATCGGCAACAATTCGAATAATGACATCTCCACGACGATATCCGAATTGTTCGTTGCCCTACATCATATGCAATAAATCGATGATACCATTCGCCGAAAGGTAAGTTCGGTGCCCGATCGGATTCCTGGATCTGTTGCGACATCAACATAATCCCTCACAATTCGTATCCCTGTGCCACGACAGTATGGACATGAATCCGAGGGATTGTGAATATGACCTGATCCATTACAAACATCACACCGTGATTTGAATGATAATCCTTCAGTATTTGATTCTGATAGATGAATGTATTCCCTCAGACCTGTTCCATTACAATATGGGCATTGCTATGAATGATGGAATAAAGAGAGAAAAACAAGATCACCCTGAGTGGCACCCGTTGCATTGCAATAGTTACAGAAACTAGTGCGATTATAGTATACAAAACGATCTGTAATTCCTGTATAGAGCATAGACAAAGGAATTGGAAGTGTAATGATAATCGAAGGAGCTGAAGTAGGGACACGAGGAGTAAAGGTTGCTTCGAATCGAAAATGCTTCAAATTACTTAGTTCACATAATAACAACTTTGGAGAATGCTTTAAACGCAAATGGTAGATCTGTATACTCCTTTGTCTTTGTATTCTCTTGATAACTCTATAAATAATACTGGAAATATATACTTTCATTCTCTCCTCCGAGATCATAGACTTCTCGACGAACAGGGTCAGATAACAATTCATACGCCTTCACAATCTATGTATTACATGATAAACAACTGATTCTCAACATTCATATATCGATTCTTGTCTTCCTCCGTCGGATTCTTCAACTTATCCGGATGCATTGTCAGTGCAAGCTATATTGAATCAACAAAGTATGTATTACTTGATAATATGCTCGTTTGATTGTTCGCTGATCTGCATTCCGATCTACTCCCAGGATCTGTAATTGATAAATGTAACATTTGCAAACTTCATAGTATGACTCGCTGTGCACAACTGTCAAGAGAAAGTATAACACAAGAACTAACAACATTTGTTTAAACAAAGACTCAAATATGATTACTCACTAAACCCAAGAGTGTAATAAACACTACAAAATGCTTAGAAACAGCTCAATTAAAATAACAGGAACATCAGTTCGTCTTGTCCATCACCATTGGTCTGTCTGACGGGTAAACGGTTTGAAAGAAATCATCATGTTCCAGTACAGCGTTAGGATCACAAGCTTACCTCCATCACTCTTCTTTGAAAGAAATAATGGACAGGAATTCAAGTTGGCACTTAATTATTCAACGACAAGCATAACACACACCGTGTCCTTGAAATGAGGAAGTTCAGGACTTTCCTCTGTGGCCTGCTGGTCTAGTGGTATGATTCTCGCTTAGGGTGCGAGAGGTCACGGGTTCGATTCCCGTGTAGGCCCTTCTTTTCTTTGGGTCAATATTATCAGATAGTCTTTCAATCCACAATCCACCTGCAAGTCGCAGATTCTCACAATCAGTATCAACAAGACAGTGATAGTTCGGATCACACTCGACTCGAAACGCTTGTATTTGAGGAATTCCTCGAATTGATGCATTCACTAATTCGGATAAACTTCCATTACTAGCAATAAATGATCTCAGCTTGGGAAGATCTACTAATCACTTTCCACTCTCATCTCGACTCATTAAGACTAATTTCTTTGTGTGATTCATCGAAGATCCAGCTAATTCAACCTCCTCAAGAGAGGGTAGATCCCGCAACATGAGTTGAGAGAGGAAGGAGAAACATAAGGAATTAGAGGCATTTCCAATATGGAGTGTCTGAAGAGAAGAAAGGTCTATTGTCATTATCGATACTTTACCCTACTCGCCAATATGAGTGCATTGAAGTCCATCATACTTCTCGCTCCAATCGATATGTGCTTCAAACGAGGTAAATCTAAAACTCAAGTGTCAGTGAGAGATATACTCTTCAACACAAACTCCTTCATAATCGAGTTAACACTCACACTCACAGAACTACTCTTGGTTGCTCCCTGCATAAGTTCCACGGGACACTCACTCATACAATCACTTCCTATGAACACTTCCTCAAGAGAAGGAAGCAACTCAAATGTACAAATACGCACGTTGCGAAGAGAGTGAGAGTTGATACGAAGGTATCTCAACTGGGGAATATCACGAAAGCAAACAGTTTTTAGTCCATTCCAGAAATCAGCAGGAATAGTAATTTCAGTGATAGAATAATCACAAAGACTCAAAAAACGAAGAGAGGGCAGCGACTCAATGAGTTCCAAAAAATCGGGCAAAAACTCCTGTTCCATAAACATCACCTTCTCGTCTATTCAGTGATCGATTCATTCATTTCCTACTCAAAATAGAAAGAGACTCAATTCGCGCATTATCCGTCATTTGGCTTAATGCACCGATGCCCAGCCCATTGGCAGCTAAGAGTAACTCGGAGCGCTGGAAGAGCGATTTGAACGATCGCATGGATGCCAACAAAATCTGAGGGGTGTCTGAGAGAACACCCCATCTGAAGATCAATGCAGCTTGTGTTGGATTATCGTGGTAAAAATAACCAGAATATGTGACACCACCAGAATCAGAGAAATCCTCTCCAAATCCCTCACGTTTCCCGCGAAAGAAAAATCCACGACTTTTAATTCGAAATGGCGTTGAATCATAATAAATTTCGCAAAATCCATTCAATTTTCCCTTCTTGAAACTCCCACGACACTTCACTACTCCTGATGGATAATACAACATTCCATTCCCATTGAAAACACCATCGCTGAATTCTCCTTTATAAAGGAGATATCCCTTAGAGAAAAGAGAGCCATTCCCGTGAAACACGCCATCACGCAATTCTCCCTCATATATCTTTATTCCATGATCATCACACACCGTTCCATATCCATTCATAGTATGAGAAGAGAAGATAGGAAGAATGGTCTGAGACTTGGAAGGGAGTTGATGAGGAGATGGAGCTAGAGGAGGCGGGTCGTTAATAGCTTCATTATCGAAATAGCGTCGATGAATGACAATTCCCTGATCATCAAATAGAGTACCCGGTCCGTGAAGCAATCCATTGTGAAACTCACCATCATAGACACTTCCTGAATAGAAGTAGTATTGCCCTCGACCCTCAAAATGACCACTTTTCCAACCACCTTCATATTTCAGGGAATTTGTGGAATTGTATAATCGACCAAAACCATCTGGTAGAAACTCTCGCATTTCTCCCTGGTAGTAGGAATAGGAAGGTCGACTACAGACAGGGGGAGAAAGAGACTTATAAAGATCGTTATGAGTTCGATCAATTGATGAATTGAAAAAATCTTGAGCCGCTAGAGAAATAGTTTTAACCTGACCAAAAGAATCTCGAATAGTAAAAGAGCAATTACAGCAACTATCAAGAGACACCTGAATGGTGATTCGAACACTCTCTTGCACTTGATGGGGATATTGAAATGCTTGAGAGATTACAACCACATTCTCTTCCTGCTTGTAGCTATCTCCTCGCAGTAACATCAGAGTAATTGTTGATGCACGTGAGAGATTGAAGTAAAGTGATGTCTCCATAGAAGCAGGAAGAGTGGTTCCACGAGAGAATAGCTGTGTTGAAAACCCGTCTTGAATAGCTAAATTAAGATTATGATCGAGAAAGGCATAATTATTACAGAGAGAAAGAAACAAACTATTAGCCGTTTCTGTGATTGTACGACTCCTTTCGACTAAAGACTGGGATACCAAAGTAGCAGATGGGAGAATCTGGCTGATTCGCTGTTGAATAGAATTAAATCGAGAATAGACCCCATCTAAATAAACCTCAAGAGAATGCAATGAAAACTCTTTGACCCAACAAGTAACTTCCCGAAGAATTTGGTTGATAAGTGTGAAATACCCACATATAGAGAAACACTCTTTCAGCAGAGACGAAGTGACATCAAAAGATCGTCTTGAACAGAGCCGTTCATTCAATACAATAGAAAACAAGATTTTCTCGGAAGACTCGAGTGTCGTGTCAGAGAGGTGGTTCAAATAGTGACTACATTGTAAACGAATACTTCGCTTTAAGAGTAATTCATCAGGCAGAGGTAGAGAAGAGAAATGAGAGAAGATGCGATTAGTTAGAGAAGCAAGTATATCAGATCCATCAGTTACGGGCTGACAAACCCTAGCAATTACATTATGATCTAACAGTAAACTAGCGTATACAACAGATTCCGATAACACTAACTGGACCTGATATTGGGAAGTAGAAGGAATCAATTCACCCATAAACAGTAACTTCACTGAATCTGTCCCCAGAGTACTGTAATACCTCCTCAGTGCCGAGAGACAACCCTCTTTCAACAAATTAGCTGACTCCTTTGAGCAATAGTTTGGAAGAATGACAAAGATAGAATTGGGAATGTCAGCATTTTGAACACGCCACATCTGGAATAACTGTCCCATATACTCCGTCCAAATTTCCTGTAAGCTAAAAGAAACACTCTCCTTTTCTTCTGAATTCAACATACTTTCATTAACCTCAAAACGAAGTGATTCTGTATTAGCAGCTCGCAAAAGATCACCCCCGATACAGTGTAGTAGCGCAAATTGATTTGATTTACCAAATAATAGAGCTGGCAAATAGGTTACAACAGACTCACTTTCAAACCATTTTACTTCTTTCAGATGGAACCGTGTAATAGATGGGAACTGTTTCATCTGACATAAATCAAATCGACCATCCAGAAGTGGATCACCTGCTGAGTCATGTAACCACTGAAAGAAACCAAAGAAACGAGAAAATACACTCACACCCTCCTCAGTGACAAGAAGGAAGAGAGGAGAGGAGTTCATTATAACAAACACTCCACACCAAAAATGTCACAGAAAGAAAATTCAGCCTGTATACTAAAAATAGTTTTCATAGAGTGATCGAAAAATCGAAGCACTCCTGTTGCAGTAACTCTTAACTAGAGTACTGCATAAATGTCTTTGCAAAGTAAATCATATGTCTGTATACGGACGAATTAGCTGTAATAAGATTTCTAGAGATCAGTCAGCAATAACTCGCTTACTTGATGAATGTTAGATTATTGTGGAATAGGACACCTAACCGTGGTGATGGTGGCAACGGATCACCTCGTGTTTCTTCCCGACCATTCCAAACACCACTCATTCCAATACAATAAATCTCAATAAACGAAAACAATAGTTTAATTTGCTTATTAGTCGAAGGAAGTAAAGAATCAATATCCTTTATCCTATTCATATCAGTACAAGGAAGAGAGTTATCCTTCACATCTCTCGGATCAGGCTCTTGACTACATAAGGCCAATAAATGTTCAACAAATGACCAAAAGAATTCAAGTGACTTTGCAGGAGTGTTTCCCATAAGAATCTTATATACACGATTACACCAAACACTTGCTTCAACAAGTCCAGACAAAGGATACAAAGTAGATGACTGACCAATGTATGTAGATATTAACTCGATGATACAAGTCCTTGCTTCGATCATCACTACTGTTGCCAGCTCCTTCCTCTTCTGGTCACTCAGAGTTTGGTTCTGAGAACGAATAACACTCTCTACCATCGCTTCTGCAGTGATATTAGAACAAGAGATAAGATTGCTTATAAATTCGCGGATATAGTCTGACTGTAAAGTCAACAAGCTTACAAGATCTTTTTGACGACGCACAGCAGCCAGATACAAAACACCACACGAAAACTGATCTGTAGCATACTCTAAGTAGATTTGCTTATCAATCAGCAGTTTTAGAACTTGACAACAACACTCATCCACCGCATGCATAATCGCACTTCGTCCAGAAGCATCACGAAGAGTAGGATCAGCACCATAATCAAGTAACACCCTGGCTACCTCAACATGGTTATTCATGAAGGCACAGGCAATTGGAGTATATCCCTCATCATCACGGGAGTTGGGATCTACACAGGTACAAAGGAGACGAACAATGTCAGCAAAGCCATTCACACAGGCGGCAAATAGAGCCGAATAGCCAGATTTAGTGCAAATTGACGCATCTGCACCAGCTTGGAGAAGTAAACGAACAATGGGCAGATAACCATCGCGACTGGCATATATCAATGCAGTATATCCTCTAGAATCTTGAGAATCCAGAGAACAACCATAACTAACTAAGTTCTGGCAAGCAGATACATTACCATCACGAGCAGCAACCATTAACGCATTCATACTACCAGGAAAATGATGTGAAATAATTAAACGTATCGAAGGAATATCATTCTTTGAGACGCCTTCCATCAAAGTAATAGAAAAAGAATCGTTTCTTGGAATTGAACTCTAGGCATTACAGGTCCCTTAAGAGTATTCATACATCTCTAGCAAGGCCTTCTTTTGTCTTGTCAGCAAACGTCACTTTTCGTACACACTTAGGTTTTATGACACTTTCTAGAGCAGTAGTATCACGGCTCTTTCGTGCTAAAGTTAAAAAGTGAACCATTCAGCTTTTCTGTTAATAAGGAGTCAATCCCGTCAAAAGTACAGTAAATGACACTAAAATACCTCACAATATGAATGGAGCTCTAAATACTGTATCACAATCACAGAATGAGTCAGGAATACAAAAAGTTATTTGTCAGAATCGCGGGAATACTACTAGGACTTCAACCGGGCTTACTACTCAAATGGATTTCATATTCTCACAAACAAATCAAATAAAACTACCATAGAAACAACTAATAAGAATCATTCTTCATCTGAACCACTTCCTTCCGCCTCAATTTTCTCCTCTAGTACTCAATATAAAGTGATACGCCAACTTAACATTCGAATCATCGCTTTCTGAGTTTCTTTCTCCAATTTCTCCATTTTATGCTCAATCCCACGTTTTAAATCCCAATTGGGTTTCTTTGGAGCCAGATTGATCTCGTCATTCCGCTATAATTCACCATACTCACATGAAATATACTCCTGGCATTGTTGAAGAAGCTTTCAAGTCACTTTCATAATCTAAAGGCTTCTCGTTAACAACTACGTTATCCATCTTCTCTTTTAAACCATCATCTTTTGGAATATAGTTCCTGAACCGAACTCTACAAACTAAAATCAATAATTATTCAATAAACGTGGATGCTTCCGAGTTCTCGGTAGAGCCAACCTTTCCTTGTGAAAGGAGTTCTTCTTTCTTTCTCTTCAGCTCTTCAATTCGCTTCTTTCGTTCGGCAGCTGCATCCATCTTCTTCTAAATAGTTAGAATATGATTCCAGAAAACAGCCTGATTCTGCAACCAAATAAATGACCGAGTTTGAACAAACACCCAAAAAAACGCTTAACATCTATTCCATTTCAGCTACCCGTTCTCTTGTTTCTACTTCAACCTCCGTCTTCTTCTCAACAACCGGTTGGGCCTTAGGAGCAACAGGTAGAGCAGTCACACCCGAAGCTTCAGCAAGATCCTGATCTAACGAAGCCATGTAATCATCTAGATTACCGTCATCTTCTTCCACAGCATCATTCAAGGTGACATCCATATCCTACACATTAATTCCCCAACTCACAGTCACTCGCAAGGTCTCATCCAACTCTTTCAGACCATCGATGGTAGCCTGATACTCTTCAACAGTTCCCATTGACTTCTGAACTGCTTCCAAATTGTCTGCAACTTCATTCATGATTACGATATGATCCAATGTCATATCTGCTTCCTTCAACACTGACAATTTTTCTTCAAGGACTGCCATTCGGTTGTTGATTGTTTCACCTGCCGCTTGACAATTTCTATAATAAGAGTTATACCGTAGAACTACTTGATAATCTTCAGATAATCCTTGAATACATCCTATATTTAATCAATTCAAAGCAACTCTACTTCGTTCTCTCTATTCTCCTTGGCTAATTGACGATAATGTTGAACAGCCAAATCATACTAAGCATGACTCGATATAACAAGTTTTACCTTCTTCATTTCACGCTTTAAACTCTTCATTACACTTGAAATCTTAGCATAGGCCTTTTCTGCAGGTGAAGGAATATATTCCTTCTCAGATTCAGGTTCAGGATCAATTCCATTCAATCGTTTTTCAATATCATTCAAGGCAGTCCGAATCCTAGCAACCACATCAGAATAGGTATCTAAATATTGTTGAAGAATATTCCGCTCTTCTTCTGTCAATTCATCCCGCTCCTTTGACAAAATCGACTCGATGTTGCTTTGTTCAGTATCATACTTGCTCTATACATGTTAATCTTCTCTATTTGGATTCTACAGGAGTAGATCTACAGTTTCCCATAACTAGCAGTAGTGAATATACAGGATTTGAATAGGTAAAGTTGAGGGCGAAGGAGTATTGAGCTGGGGATGCCAAAAGGGGATTGAATCAAGCTTGGACAATCGGCAGCAATCAAGATGCATGTGGGATAGGTGAAACGAGAAGACTAAGTAGAGTTAGTTTCAAAGAATGATATGGAGGTTATTATTTTTGATATCCTTGGTGATCCTCACGATAGCAGGTAAGCTCTGGAAAAGAGTAAATTAGTTTGAGAACAGGATGAAGGTATAAAATTGGATCTTGATGAATTTTATGATGATGGATTATTCGGTTTGTGCCAAATTGATACTTTTATTTGTAGGAGATGGAGAGAAGATTTGCATTCTTGACTCCGGAGTAACTCCTTCTAATAATTTGCAAATGAAGTATCCAGTTAATTCAATCAACCTCTCATCTGATTCTTCATCGGAGGATGTATTGAATCATGGTACTGCCTCGATATCGGTACCATGTATTTATATCATTATGAAAATAGGTTATAGGAAATCAAAATCCAAATTGTCGAGGGATTGCTCCTCATGTTCGTATTGTGTCTTTGAAAGTAGTTAATCATGATGAAAGTGAGTTACAATGGAAGTACAATGAGTATTAGATATTATAACGTCATCTGTTTGTCAGGGACTTCATAGAGCAGTCCAAGAGTCCTGTTCTATTACCGTTTTACCATTTGGAGGTCGTGATATGAATGAACCAGCAATCAATCAAGTAATTAATGAAGTAACAGAAAGTGGTATGGTTTTAGTAGCTGCGGCAGGAAATGATGGTCCTTCAATGGGGTAAAGGTCGATATGTGTATTTATTATAGATCTGTACTTAGTCCAGCTGATCATCCATCTGTTATCAGCGTTGGGTCCTTACGGGATTTACATCATTTACTCGTTGGTAGTTCTCGTGGATATCGAAATCATTCAATTCAGCGGTTAGTACCTGAGGTGGTGATGTTGGGTTACAAAGTTCCTATTACTGATGCAAATGGAAGACTAACTACTGCATCAGGAACTAGTATTGCTGCGCCTATTGTGGCAGGAATTGTTGCATTGATTCGTCAGTGGCTTACTCAGGAAGCAATTCTAATTACCCCAGGTCTTATTCGATGTGTATTAGCAAATGGAAGGAAGAAAGTGGGAGACTGGTTGTTTCCAAATGGAGGGATTCGCAATCCCGAAATTCCGTCTATTTGTGCAGTTCCCAATCGAATTGAAATCCCATCTGAACAATTTCCTTTCTTTCTACAGCCCATGTTGGTGAAATACTCCTCCATAATGTCTAGAGGTCCAGGATTAACATCACATTCATTTCAAATCACAGTCTATTCTAGAGAGATGAACCAAAAGTTCTCAACTCAAGTGAATTGCTCCTGGGTACACATTACCCATATCGATCATTCATTTCCATATGCCACACTCTTCACAATTCAGTTGACACCAGCTACAAATCAGGTGTGTGGAATTGACATCAATTCTCTCACAATTCCTATTGTATCGAATGACCGATTCAACTACAATCAGAAGGTGATTCGATGGTTTGAGAAGTCTGTTGGAGACACTCTCACTAGTAATGGTGAATCTGCCTATACCAACTACTTCCGATTGTATCAGTCGCTTATCAATCACTTTACTGTCGATATCGTTGCAATAAATGAGAGAATGGGAGAAGTTGAACCCACCATTTGTATATGCTTCTCGAAATGTGGAACTTCTTGTTCTCGAATAATCCGAATTCTTTCAGAGAAACGGAGAATTGATGAAGGTGAGATTCGAATAACACCAGTTTTCAGAACCTGTTCATTGAGATACAAAGGACGGACACTAAATCGAGTAGGTATTCAATCAGTCAGTAAATGAAAGATTCCACGATATAACCAATTGAAGTACAATGGTAAAGGACGCATTCTGTTGGAACTTCAGAATGATAAGAGTGAAACGGTGGTAATTGTTACAGAAAATAAGAACCATACCGTAACAGCCTGGTTTGGACTTGAACCTATCATCAATGATATGGAATTCTTTACATCAGTTGGTCATGAAATCATTTACGATATAACCCAAATTATGTTGAAAACAGAGTATGAAATTTCAGAAGAAGATGAACTTTAACTTATCTACACAGTGTTAGTTTAATCACACGCCTCCCCTTTAAGTCAATGAAAACAGCTCATTTCATAGCTCCTAATAAAGGCGACCGCTTTTGCAGAGACCTTCTAGCAAGCATCCATCAACAAGAACTTGCAGTATTACTCGTCCTCTGCATCCTAGTCAATAATAGAACACTACCTACTATTCGACAGGCCACGAAAACGAACTAATTCCAATTATTCCAAAAACCGATTATTGGACATCAAAATTGACAATAAACCTGCAATTCCGTAAAACATCTATGATCCATTATTAGACAACTCAAAAACCCGTTCATCCAAATGAATCGCTTTCAGTTCACTGTGTTTGGATCCGGATCGATGGCAAACCAAATGAGGAACCGTTGATTTGTTTGGATATGATCAGACATAGAAACCTCAATTGGACTCACCTATTCACCTTCCAAACGAAAGCAACAGTGTTGGCTATTTGATTGCGGAGATGGTACGGATGTATGGAAAGTACGATGTAGGATCACTTCGTCAAATGATCACTTTTGATACATGTTTTAAGAAGTTTCAATTGTCAAATATCTTTATTACTCATCTCCACATCGATCATGCAAGTGGTTTGGCTGCTATAATTGCTGATATGGGAGCAAGTGAATCACTCTTGTGACATTTAATGTAGTTCACGCAAATGATAAACAGCGATGGTGTGTCAACATTTATGGTCCATACCATCTTGCTTCAATGTTTCTACCTACTCTGTTCTATTGTAAAATGGATCGACTTTGTGACATTCACATTCATGAGTTCTTGAATCCAGGTCAAGAATTAGATGGTCCTTTATTTTTAATAGACTCAATATTAGATATATCATCGTTCCAGAACTCAAATGTGAGTCTTTCAGCAATTTACCCAGATGACGACGGTTACTGGACCTGTTTTAAAGTTTATCTTAAATATTGTTTTCATTGTTAGAATGAGTTTGGTTCAATGCGAAGTGGATCTCTTGTTCATATAGTTCCTTGTTGGGGGTACTGTTTCCAAGAGAATCCAACAGAAAGGGATCCGAAGAAAATTGTAATTTTCGGTGACACTTGCGATTCTTCGTAAGATTTACCTGTTGATATTTATCTCCAGTAAAATGGTTAGTTTGATCCAGAATTGTGATCTTCTGTTTCATGAGTTATCATATGGACCCATTCTTTCGGACATGGATCGTGATGCATTACTACAACCGGAAAGTACCTACGTTCAGTTACAGAATTCACTACTGTCACAAGAACGGACAAGGGCGCGTTGGGAGAAGATTATCGCCTCAGCAGGATTCTGGAAACACAGTACAGCGGAGATGGTCGGCGTGTTTGCTGAGAAAGTGAAAGCAAAGCGACTTGTATTAATTCATATTGGAGCTCGTTATGAAGCGAAGAATCGAGAGGTGAGAGATAAGATCGAGAATCTATTGAGGAAGCGAGTAAGTGAATTCTATCATGGTTCTATTGTGTTATCGCATGATGGAATGATTGTGAAATTGTAAACAGAGTATTCAGATGTCAATTGATGAATAATTCGTTTGTTTGTTTTGAAGAAGCGAGAATTTCTTCTTTGTTGAAGGCTTTCAGGAATATCTCGCGGGTCGGTATATCGCTTTCGAACACACGCAGCACAACTACAGGCATCACGACAACCAGGACACAGCCATTTCTTTCCTCTCTTCTTAATTTCATTGTAATCTTCATTGTAATGTTTCTTTAGACATTTTGCACAGTAAGCTCGATAACAACTATGTATCATTCATTCATCTTATTCACACATCTGATTATTTGCACCTCGAGGCTTACCTTCTCCACAGCATTGGATCACATCTCGTTTCCGAGCTTTGCATTGATGACACCACTTCGGTTTCTGATGGATACGTCGTTCTTCCTCTTCAGGATTCTTTCGCTACTATTCATGCACACCAACATCCATACAGGACGCCCTCTTCGTCGTTTCTCCGATGGTTCTTCGGCAGATAGAATTCCTTCATCATAGGATTCATCTTCCTCATTCTTGTCTCGTCGACGACGTCGAGTAGGAGCTCTCTCTGCATTTGTTATATCTGGAAGTTGAAGTGAGGGCTTTCGCACTAGTGATTTGACATCGGTTGTAGGAATGATTGGAGGTAGTTGATGTACACTCACGGCGTATGGTGAATTGGGACTTCTCAAAGGAGAAGGTATCTTGGTGGGTGTTGGAGGAATGACAATGGGTGGAGGAATGGCAATACGTTGATAGTTGTTTTCTGGTGGTTGTGAAGGAGGTGATTCGGAGTGTACTGTCCATGCATTCCAACGACCCAATGGATCCATTTCATCAGCATAATGATATGTATCGGATGTATCAAGAGGAAAGGATCCATCAGGTGGGAAGGCAAGAAATGAGGAGGATGGGGAGAGTTGAGGAAGAATAGGGGGAGAGTCATTAAAGTCCAGGGTATTGGACACAGAAGAGAGAAGAGGTGTATCGAACGGAGATGACAACTGGTGCAAGTGAGAACGGATATTTGCTATGGCCTAAAACTGATTGAATTATTGATTCATACGCTTTGAATACTGATGTTTTTGTTAGTCGGATTGAGTACATCTGACAAATCACGGATCAATGACTCACATTCTTCTTTAGATGCATTCAGTATTTGAGTGATATTGTTAATCTCAATCTGGAGATTCTTTGCTGTGATGGAATAAGGAAGAGCATTCGTGATGAGGGAGCATTTCTGGATGCGACTTAACGCTGTCAACACCTTTTCGTATGTACTCAAACTGAGTTATAACCAAGCTTCTGAATCTTACAAACTAATAACAACTTGGCTGAAATCGTCATTCACACTCATTCGATCTGAGTTCCGATATTTAGTGTCGAAAGCAAAACGATCTCAATTATCGTGTTTCAAATGAATAGCGTGTAATCAACAAACACGATAATCCAGAAACTTCTCACTCTTCCGTTGTCTTCAATGTTTCCAATTCATTCTCAGCAGCAATAACTTCCTCCTTCTATCATATCATTCCCCAGCCTTATTCGAACCTTTGCTGCCAAACGGTCTACCTCTTTCTCTAAATCATCAATTCGATTACTCATCTCGTCAATTGGACATGAAGAATCACTATCATAAATTATGGAATTTCAAGGATATTCTTTGATAGAATAGATGTTGACATATCCTGAAACCGAGTTTGCTAGCCTTCACATTCCATCTCTCAAATCTACCATTTGTTTTAATAAATCCTGAGTCTACATATTACCGTATACTCAATTCAAATCCAACAAGTTTGGATATCTCATCAATCTCGGCATTTCTGGCTTCAGCTTTAGAATCACTCTGAATTATGAATTAATAAATACAGTCTGACCATAGTAACCAACAAACACTGCGGAATACAAACACAAGAATTAAACTCCCAAGTTATGCAACTGCTCTTCTATCTCCATAATCTCATTTTCTGTTCTAGTTAACTTTGCAGTCATATCCTGCTTCTGGGAAGCAAATTTGTTGGCAACAGACTCCATCTCTGTCTTCACCATGCGATCCACAAAGAACTTGTAAGCTTTATTATAAGCTTCATCACTACTGAGATTGCGATCACGCAATTTACTAACAGCTTTACTCAATGCTTCTTGACCCTTCGGTGATTGGATGAAAATCTCGACTTTTTCTGTCGCACGTTTCTGTAACAATTGATGTTCCTTCTGCTCTTCATTATCTAAACTCTGAAGGTCCTGGAGCTGATCTGCACGAATAGCCTCTAATTGTCTAGATAACATTTAAACTCCACACTTACGCTAATTTAGCACGAAGTTCCGATATCTGATCACCTCCATCACTCATACACTCCGTTACTCTCTGTGGCTCCGCCAGACCCTGGTACTGGGGCTGCTCATACTCCACTACTTCTGGTTGCTTATACTGAGCAGTCTCGGGCTGTTCGTATTGAGTGACTGCCGGCTGCTCATACTCTACCGCTGCAGGACGAGGCACTGAATCCAAATATCCTTCTGTTCCTGTATGTGGAACTTCTTCCGCTCCCATCTGCGCCAAATAAGCCCCATCCACAGGATCAGCCACAAACTGAACTGGAGTCTGTCTCCCAGCAGGAGAAGAGTGCAGATCTGCAGTATAATCAGCAGGATAGTTAAATCGTTCTAAACCTGATACGATACTTCCATCTTCACCTTCTGTGTCATCAAAGTGTTGTGGAGGGACAGTCTCTTCCTGTGCAGCCAAGTCACCCTTCGCAACAGCAGTCTTGACACACTCGGTCAATGTAGCTATGTCTCTCTCCACAGCATCTGGAGCTCCAAAACAATCTAAACGATAGTTCTCTGCAAATGATAGCATCCGACGTGCCAGAGCTGCAAATTGAGAAGGCTCTGAAGCACTGCGAATAGCATCAGCAAGAATGGTTAAGCATGAACGACCTTGATTATCAAGGAGATATGGATCACTGCCATGTTGAAGTAGATACTCAGCTACTGGGAAACACCCATACTGAAGAGCAAGCATGATGGGAGTAAACCCCAGACGTGTTCGCAAATTGAGGTCCACCGCATTACTTTTCAACTGACGAAGAATCTCCAGATTATTAGCAAGGACTGCTAGATGAATAGGACACATCCCATCTGCATTCCAGATTCGTTCATAGGCTTCTTTTGCTACAAGTACTTTTACCTATCAAATTATGGATTCTAAAAAAAAGTACAATTTCGACATCTCCACAATTCACAGCAATATGTAAAGGTGTATCACGATCCGCATTCATAACATTCTTCTCACTTGCATCAATCAGTAATTTCACCAGTCGAAGGTTTCGATACTGTACAGCCAGCAACAGTGGAGTAGCCAAGTCACTATCACGCATATTTACCAATTTCTTCTCTGTGTTCAAGCACATCTCAGCCAGCTCCTCAGTCAACTCACCTCCACGAATGGCCATGTGAACACAAGTCTCCCGACCTCCATCAGGCGTCTTCTCGGAGAGGATCTCGAGATCAGGATTTCTGTTCAATAGTTCCTGCATCAGTATATGAATTTGATCTCGAGTCATAACCTCCTTCGCCTGAGAAGCAAAATCATTCTTTGCAACCATTACTAAGATATGACAGGGAGTCAAACCACATCGATTTACCATATTTACATTAGCTCCATGCTGAATGAGGAGTAAGCTGTGATCAAAGAATCCAAGCTTCAAGGCCAGATGAAGAGGAGTATCGAAATCACTCTCATTTCGTTCATCTATAAACATAGACGAATGCTCACTCTCTACGAGATAACGAACGCATTCATCTAATCGATGCTGTAATGCAATATGAAGAGGAGAATCCCCCTTCGTATCCTTATCCAAAAATCCTCCACATTTCTGACAAATATCATTAGCTAACGTTTGCATTTCTCTCTTCAATGCTTGATGGAGAGCTTTATCCCGTTTCGAATCAGGCCAATTCCAATCATTACATACCAGAGTAGCATCCGCTCCATTCTT
Source organism: Blastocystis sp. subtype 8 (assembly GCA_027406425.1). NCBI lineage: Eukaryota > Bigyra > Opalinata > Blastocystidae > Blastocystis > Blastocystis sp. subtype 8. The sequence continues at coordinate 57,212 of JANPWN010000397.1, forward strand.
CAGGATCTCACATGCCAAATCTTCCACTCCAGCTTTGATGGCCAGAGTCAACACAGTATCATTTCCTATGTCCATGTGATCCAGCCCACCAAAATTATTGTATCGAAGGATATATCGAGCGACTGTAGGGAGTCCTGCCTTAATAGCCAGATGGAGAATCGTGTTATTAAATCGATCGTATCGCACATTAATAGCTTGAGGAAGCATACTAAATAAAAGACCCATCTGTCCCATCAACAAAGTGAGTTGAACAGGATTCTGAGAGGATCGATTGCAGATCGCAAGATTAGAATTTGAATACAATAAACGAGCGAGATAAACCTTCTGCTCAAGTGATGTAGCTGGTGACAGAAGAGCGATCGTTAGAGCAATGTCATTCCGATCTGTTGCATCATTCAAAAGACTTTGGCTATCTGGTGAATTGCATAATCTCTCCACTTCCTTCACACAACCATAGTAGCATAGATAATGCATTACTATCATCTTGAACCCATCATCTGATCTAATGCACACATTCACACCCCGACAATTCTGTTCTGATAAACGCTCCAATAGCCCTAATAACTCCTCTGGTGTCATTAATCTCTCTGTAATCATGAATTCCCAACGAAGTAGACAATTTGCCCGGGCTCCATGCAACAAGAGCCATTCCGCCTCCGCCATATGTCTGTGCTTGATTAGATAATACACTGCTGGCTTCGGGTCAACACGACCATAACTCGCATTCACATTCGCACCTACTTCAACTAGACTAGAAATTATGGAATTACAAAAATCGGAACGATTCCAGACGTTCTCGGGAAAAATTATTGGTGGAAACCATTTCTAACAGACAGAATGTTGCAATCGTGGAAACCCATTCCTTTCGAGTAGATTCATCATCACAGAACAACACTACCTCAGCCTCTCCTGCTTGCAGAACAAACGGAAAGCCACTCTTCTCGCGATCCTACAAACAAAGACATCCTTCATGCAATACGAGAAGCTTAATTGTCTGAATCTGGCCAAGAGGGAAATGCTTCTTTAAGTTCTCCCGATTTGGTTTCTCAAAAATGGAGAATTCAGTCTAGAGTGGAATAGGTAAGGAATGAATACGCTATTTACGATACAGAAACGTGAGTGCGCTTGCTTACCAAAGAATGATTTGTACTAAATATAAACAGTTTCACTGATTATCTACTCCTTTACTTAGCATTCCAGACTTCTCATTCACGAAATCGGAATCGTCGTATCGAACTGTAGATAGATCTGGAACAAAGAGAGGAGAAACTACGAATCACGTGGTGCTTGGATTCAAACTCTCGAGCTGTTCCTTTGGGAAAATTGAATTTGGTTTGACTTCTACATTGGGAATGGGAACACTAGACGTAAACTACATCGAGGATATACTACCGAAACACAGAGTCCATAATCTCTTCCATTCCGATTCTAGGCTTTCTATTCACAAAGAAACTGTCAATTGTGCCTTCATCGGGAACGACATTATTGTGAAGCCTCTAACAAATCAAGTGAAATGTGATATTATGACTGTCAACAGGAGACGGATGCCTTCGCGATCCAACTCAGTGCTTCCGACAGCGTTCATTACAGACTCTGTCTCAGCTCTGATGAAATCCTTCATATTATGGTCCTTGTTAAAGACGATTGGAACTACACTTCATCAGAAACAAGAGAGAGTCACGATCCATTTCGAGAAATGGTTTTGTTCTAGTTGACGGTTTCATTGAACTTTGAAAGGGAATTCTTTATAAAGAACATTTTCGAATAACTAGTAGACCGAGCTTAGCTCAGTTGGTAGAGCGTTAGACTGTAGTGGCTGCTCCGCAGCAATCTAAGGGTCGCTGGTTCGATTCCTGCAGCTCGGACTTTTTTCCTTAAGTTATTCAACAAACATTCCAGTTCTTTTTCCCCTTTTTGTTACTAATCAGTAACGTAGTTTCACCCACAGCTTCCAAGAATATGGACTATTCATCACCAATCCCTTCAAAAACTCACAGAAGTATATAACTTCGTTATCCAAGCACAAAGACAAGGATTGTTCTTCCGTTCTACTTCACCAAACACTAACATAAATAGAGGACGCAGGCAACAAGCTATGGCAATATCAGCAATCGTCATACTGTCTCCAGCAAGGTAGGGCGTCTCCTTTAAACACACTTCCAGCTTTCGGAGAGAGACCATGATATCTGAACGAGCCTTCTTCTCGGCCTAGTGCTAATGAACTGCAAATATTCCTACTAACACAGGAACTGCATCACGAGAAAGATTTCCATTTGCCAACCACACCAAAACAGAAACAGGAACTTCGAGTGACTGACAGAATCCAATCCACTAGAGGTGAAAACTCAATATGAAATGCACTTCATCAGCATGAGCCTTCACTGGTTCACTTAGTTGACCATATAGCTGTGAATCTGATGTAATAGTTCTATCTATGACGATTTATAAAAGCAAAATACTTGAGAACAGCGTAGGAGTCAGAAAGCTTGATATCGCCATTAACATAAATGAATTCCTTCACATTAGATCAGCAGTGTTGATTATTACAGGCTCCTCATCAACCGTAACTACCTGGAGAGGAGATGTCCCTAAAGCCTTTAGTGTGACGAGAATCTATCCTTATGAGACACAGAATTAGTTCTAACCCGTTCTGAACGGTTGCTATTCTTCAGAAGTGAAAGCATAAGTATCAATGGTATTATCAATGTTAGTGAAACTGTCTTATTACAAAGTGCTGTCCATAAGAAATCAAATCAAGATGATTTCAGCCATTTCAATGAAGAATAGAAAGTAGTGAAGTATCAATTCTGTCTAGTAAGAAACAACGTAGATAGTCCTTTCCGAACAAAATTGGGAAGAATTGGAACTTATAGAACAGCTTTCCAAATGCATGATCCGCAGAAGGTTCCCAGAAACTTCTGCGGTTGACTATATCCCTCTTTTGCACAAATATTCTTAAATGAAGTATCTTCTTTATTGGATCTTTTTAATTTCGCTAACATTTGCCTACTCGGTAGATTTTGAAGACCTTCCTTCTTTTTTAAACGATGATATTATGGAAGAAGAGATTACCCGTCCAGAGTTCGAGGACTTTATAAAGCGGTTCAGCAGTGACTATGGGTATAATGGGACAATCGACACGATACGTGAGAACGATATGAAGCGGTTGAGAGGAGCTGTCTATCTTGATTATACGGGAGCAGGACTGTACAGAGAGTCTCAGGTCACTGAGTGCAATAACCTCCTCCTTTCCAATTTGTATGGTAATGCACACAGCCGTAGTCCATCGAGTCTGAATACAGAGCATGCTGTAATTGTATTCGATGAATTCGAGTGTAGGTTGAAAACATGAGAGAGAAGATTCTAAAGTACTTCCGAGCTTCTCCTTCTGAGTATTCCATTGTATTTACCAGCGGAGCTACGGGTGCTCTCCACACGGTAGGTGAGATCTTCCCTTGGAGTAAGGATTCGAAGTTCTCCTATTTAGCTGAGGTTTGAAATAGTATGTTGGTGTAATTCAATAGAATCACAACTCCGTTCTTGGTATTCGAGAATATGCCTACCGATTTGGAAGTGGCTTTAATGTATTGAACGAGGAAGACCTGGCCCGTGATGAGTCATGCACACCCATTTGTGAGGGGGATATGAAGGAGATGTTTGGGGTCCATGAGCACAACTACACATACAGTTTATTTGCATTCCCTGCTGAAGATAATTTCGCAGGTGTGAAATATCCATTAAGTTGGATTAAACAGATTCAGGATGGCTATTTCCACGATGTAGGGGATTCCATAAATCAGTTATATTTAGGGAAATAAATGGTTAGTGTTGTTAGATGCGGCAGCATTTATTCCGACCAATCGACTTGATTTATCGAAGGTGAAACCCGATTTCGTTAGTATGTCCTTCTACAAGATGTTTGGATATCCAACAGGTTGGAGATTCGTTGATGTATTTATATTCAGGTTTGGGTGCTCTTTTGATTCGAAACAGTAACATCGACATTCTGAACAAGTTGTATTGGGGAGGAGGTACTGTATCAATTGCGAGTGATAAGGATCATTTCTGTTTATTCCATGTAGGGAAGGAGGAAGATTGATGATGGATTAGGGCCGTCCTTGTAGTCGATTTGAAGATGGAACGATCAGTTTCCTAAGTATTGCTTGCTTGAAGTATGGTTTTGAGATGATCGAGGATCTGGGTATTGATAACATCAATGCACATGTCTACAGTTTAACTCGATACTTGTATGAGCAGCTATCTTCATTGCGTCACAGGTATGATAGAAGATCAAATTGATGATTATAGTAATGGTGCGGAATTAGTGGAGATTTATGGAAAGCATGCTGCCAATAATAAGGACATTCAAGGTGGTATTATTGCCATGAATCTGAAGCATGCTGATGGATCCTATTTTGGCTATTATGATGTAGAGCTGATGATTAGTGATTATGATTAGATCCAGTTGGCATCAGCATCCAGGAATATCCATATTCGTACTGGTTGCCACTGTAACCCGGGTGCATGTCGTAAATATCTGAATGAATCAGAAGAAGTTCTGAAGATGTGAGAAGTAAAGTGTTGTATTGACGAATAGTCTGTCTTTGGAGAAGGATTCCTGTTCAGATTCCAATGATATGGTAAATGGTCATCCTGTTGGAGGAAGTGAGAATTGATGAGAGGGACATAATATATAGTTCGTGTTTCATTAGGTTATATGACCACATTCAATGATATCATGACATTTGTGGATTTCATCAAGGAGTACATTGACCAATAATGCGTTTTCTGTATTACATCTTTTTTCTTTTAACAAACTCATTCTAAAACATATTAGCTACATGCTGAACCCGATAATTCCCTTTTCTTCCATTCTTTCTTATAGATTCTTTAAAATCCTTTCTCCACACAGCTTCCTTGTCTTCAGGCATTGAAGGGTGATCACTCATACCTAGTTGCTACACCTTATTTCCTTCCATCTTCCTTACATTCAATCGCATTCTCAATGGACGCAAATATCTCTCCTTGGGGAGAGGTAGTTTGTGGTGTTTGATATAAGTCATTAAGACTAATGCTCTATCAACATCATTCACCCGCGCCAGACCAATTAACATTTCTCCAAAGGTCTCTGGAGCAGGTACCATTCCTTTGGTTTGCATCTCTTTTAACAGCTGGGCTGCTTCTGACAATTTTTTGGTTTTCGCATACATTCGGATCATAAGATGATAGGAATATTCATCTGGTTTTTGTTCATATTTCTATCTATCAATTTATTCCTATTGTCTCACTTCAAATGAATCAAACACAGATCGAGCTCGATTGAAATATCTTGCATTCGCATATAGGGCTAAATGACTATTCAACTCGACAATATTTGGCTTGTTTTCTGTCAATTCTAATACCTGACTCCATATCTTCTCTCCCTGATTAATTAACCATGGTTTAAGTTGTGGGACAGTGGTGTCCTGCTCATAGAGCCTATCCCAATATTCTTGTAAGTCATGAACTCGATTTGGAATGTTAAGCTGAGTGAAGTTTGTTTGCTATGAGTGAATAGATGAGTAAGATCCTACTCGACGATAAATCATATTTGGCTCTGCTTTACTCAACATATCATATTGCTTAAGAATAGATTCATCGATTTCTCCTGCTATTCGTAATTGAGTGAGTTTATGAGCATGAGATTCATCACCTTCATAACAGCTTCTTAAGAACTCCACTTCCTTCTTAAACTGTTCATCAGCCTTCTCTTTCGTCTCTAACATTTCTGCTCCTATCAGTGAAGTGAGTCCAAATTTCTGTCTCACCATTGCTCGCATATCCTTCATCAATGAGGAATCTTCTTGTAATACACTATTCACACACTCTCTCCACAATGATGAAGTATAGTCAATATGCTTCAAATCTCCACCTTTCGCTTCATATAGTGACTCAAGTTTCTTTCGTGTGTCCTGTTCCAGAACGGACAATGAGTCCAGTGGGATTCTTTTGATATCCTTCTTATCAGAAATGGTTTTATTCAGTGCATTCTTCAACACGCCACCTGCGACATCATTTGCTACCTTATCCGCTGAATATCGTTCTTTCACAACCTTCTCCACAGCAGTTCGAATGTCCATTGGCAACGACTCCTCAACTGGCTTCTCTTCTATAGTCTCCGTTAATTCCTTCTCTGTTAGTCCTCTTGTTCGACCTGTTCCCGTGATCTGACTCTCTGAAATCTTCTTCAGTAGTCCCTTACTCAGCTCTTCTGGATTCTCTTTCTTCTCTTCTTGTTGTGTCATTAGCATACTGGGACTCATTACAGTCTCTTCTGTCTCTGGTTCTTCTTCTTCTTCTTCTATCACATCTGGTCCCAAACCATCATCAACATTCCGAGTACGCAATTCTCTTACATAATCTAATCGATGCTTCTCTCTTGCAACTGGAACTCCTTGCTTCCAATAAGCATACTCCTTTCGTGTAAATCGACGATTCCCCGCGGGATGTTCAGGAAATGCCAAGTCACCATCAATAGATGCTGCTAATACCTTAAGCACCAAAGTCATTGTCTGTGATGTTGGTTTGAATCCTTGATCTTGCAATTCTATTAATACATTATTAGCTCTGACAAAATCGCCATGTTGAATACAAGATTCTAAAAGAATGTGATAAGCAGGAAGAGAAGGAGAGAAACCTGCATTGAGCATTTTTGTATAGAAATCAAATGTCATGACATCATATCGCCAACTGCGAGCGCAAGCATGCATAATTGCTAGATAACATCCTGCCGTTGGAGTTTGTTGATGCAGAGACATTGAATCGAAGAGAGCGATTGCTCGCTCTGTGTTGTGTTGCATTTCACTCACTTTTATCATTAACGCCAACGTAATAGCATCTGGTTCCTCGATGTAATTCCGCATCAAATCAAATGTCTCATTTGCTCGAGCCAATTGATGCTTTTGGATACAACCATAAATCAAAGACGAAAAAACGACGTTATTGGGTCGCATACCTGCTTTCATCATTTCCCGTGATACACCATAAGCTTCATCCAATTTTCCTTCTTTCACAAGTCCATTTACAATAGTACCATAGATATATTCGTCTGGTTTCACTCCTGACAAGACCATATCTTTGATTGTTTCTCTAGCCATTTCTGCTTTTCCATGATTACATAAAACGGAAAAATAAGCTGTCCAAGCGAAAAGAGTACACTGCTTTGGATTCTGTTGTAATACCTTCCAGAGGAATAGTGCATCATCCACACGATCTTGCACCGAGAGGACACGCATTGCTTTGATCGTAGCCGGAACATTATCAACATGGAGCGTGTCTTTGACCTTGTTAACCAATTTATCTACATTCATCTCCTTTATATCCACAAGTACATCCTCTGAAAAGGGCATAGTCAGCATTTCAAAGAGCTGACTCGACAGTGCATCGATTTCCAACAAATCACGTTCAGAAATGTTCAAATTTGCACTTCCAACTTCCGTTGTTGTAATCTTTGCAATGTCACTTTTTGATAACACAGGAAGAGGACTAAAATCCGGCTTTTCATTCCTAAGGAAGGCTTCGTAATCTGGCTCACCTCCTTTTGTCTTTGATAAGCTATTCACCTTTGTACTACGCTTAGTTGACATAGACCGAATGCAACTGTTGAATTGAACTAAAGGGACTTGGAAAGCTGCTAAATTGAATGCATATACACTACTGAAGCCATGTTGACTCCTTCGCGATACCATCATCAAGGAGGATCGAACAGAAGTAGCTGAATGCCTCAATATCGTTGTCAACATAATGACTTCAGTGAATTCACCTTCTGAAAACGATTAATTGTTGAGATAACCAAATAGGAGTTTCTTTGGGAGTTGGTCATTCGTATCGTTTTTCTGGAATTCACCACCGACTTACTCAACGACACTTTGAATACTCTAACAAACACTCTATTTGTTCTGGTTCATGATTTCTAAAAGTTCGGTAACATTCTTCCGAAGCACCTTGCAGTTGTTCTTATACTTCTCCAAATCATTTCTCTCCCTCTCGCACACCTCTGGACTAGCTCTCTCCAAAAAGAGAGGATTCTTCAGATTCTGTTCAATTGAAGCTAGCTTCTTCTCACTCTGGACCAACTTCTTTTCCAGGCCCCGTACATTGTCCTGAATTGCCTTCAATACTCCAATCTTCCGTTCTGCAGGAATTGGGAACATCACTGCGATTCCAGGAATATGTGAAGGAATATGAATCTGGGACTCTGTGGGAATCTGATGTGATGTTGTTATATTCAATTTCGTTAGTTTTGACACCAGCTCCAACATTGCCGTAGAGGGAGTTTCTGTTTCATCACTCAAGAGAAGTACACAATGATCTAGAGGTGTCTTTGATTTATTCAGATCACCACAAAGCTTCTGCAGACCTCGGACATCATGGACGAGAGAAATATGATCTTCAACTTGACGGATAAGAGTCCGATTGATATTGTTGACACGTAACTCTGATTGAGAAGTAAAGTAATTTGTAGTAAGTATGGACTTATCTGATAAATGACTGAAAATCTCCTCTGTCTCAAATGGTAAGAAGGGATGTAATTGGCATAGCACTGTTTGAAGAACATAATTAAATACACATAGCATCTGATGCCTCTTTTGAACACTCTCTTCATCAGTCTGTTGTGACAACAGACCCTTCTTAAGAGTGGGTTTCGCATACTCCACAAAGCTATACATCAATTCATTATATCTTCGCATACAAATCACAGATATCTGTAAGAAGATGGGATATCACAAGATCGCAGGCCTTTGAAACATTGAGATCACCCAACAACATCTCTTCCTCTCTTGCAACAGTCTCACATTTACTAATAATGTACTCTTCAACTGGAGAAAAGCCTTCGTTTTGTATCACTGGGTGAATTGGAAATTGGTTGTCAGCCGCATAATTCAGATAAAAGCGAAATAGATTCCATAACTTATTTGTCACATAGCGACAATATTCCAGCTTTACTGGAGTCATCTTGATTCCTGATGTTTTTCCTGCCTCACTTATCAAACTTAATCTCAACACATCATTTCCATATGCTCGGATCCCATTGGGAAATTGCTTTCGTAGACTCGCTACAGACACTTCCTTCTCCTTTTTCGATAACTCCTTTCGATTCACTATTGCAGCTTCTAATGCCTTTAACGACTCACCATGAATAACTGCCAGAGGATCCAGCACATTTCCACGAGATTTCGACATTTTCTTGCCATTCGGATCTAGGACCATTGGATGCAATAGCACATGCTCGAAAGGGACCTGGTTTCCTTGGGCTACTGCAAGCCATGCCATGCGACATACCCAGAAGAAGAGAATGTCACCTCCTGTTTCCATAATCGAAATCGGAGGTTGGTTTCGTGATGGCGCTGCTAACGAGGGCAATAGACCTGATGAGAACCATGTATCCAACACATCCTCATCCTGTTCCAATATGAATGTGGGTGATGGGTATCCAAGTACATTCACTACATAGTCGCGAGCTATTCCTTCGGATGGTGCAACTACCCACAGTTCATTCCCCACCTCACAGTGAGCTGCCAGGGAAGTGATGGTTGTGGACTGAGCATTTGGAGTTGATGTAACTCCCACATATTTTTGTCGTTTTGGAATATATGCTGTTGTAGTGACGTGAACACGATAAGCAGGGATTTGATGTCCCCACCACAACTGTCTTGATAGGCACCAATCCTTTGGTTTTGAGAGATAATGAATAAGAGTAGATGTATAGGATGATGGAATTACTGGATTCGATGTAAAATGACTCATAAGCTTCGAAGACAACTCATCTGTTTTTAAGAACCACTAAACCTGAATGAAATAAGGAAACCAAACTTGAGCGAGAAGTGTAGGTTCTAAGATGTCTCCTGAGCGAGAACAAACGGGAATCCTCATTGTGTGTTCACGTTCAGTGATTAATCTATGAGTAACAATATAATCACACTAGTACAATCCTTTTCGACGTAACTCTTCTACAACATGCTTTCGTGCTTCAAATCGATCCATTCCAGCATATAAACCACAACAAGAAGTCATTAATCCGCGTTCCGATATCACTCGTGGTCCTGTCACTTGATGTCGCAGGCCGAACTCAAAATCATCAAAGTCATGACACGGTGTAATCTTTACTGCATTTGCTGGTGTTTCATTCTCCATCTTCACCAATTCATCATCAACAATAATAGGAAGAGTTTGAGATGTTAGGGGATTATAAACAGCCTGATGAAGGTATTTCTATAATCAACACGATGGAATAGAAGTACTATATGGCGAGAATCATGACTGTTTATAGCAACAGCACAGTCACCAAAAATAGTCTCAGGACGTGTTGTAGAAACCATTACAAATTCATTATTTATATCATGCTCCTTGCCAACAATAGGGTACTTAATGTCGTAAATCACACCTACTTCCACATCACGTCCAGATGGAAGAAGAAACTTTTGACGATGGGAAATATCCTGCCAATCCACTTCGATATCGCTTACAACAGATTGAAGTGTAGGACAAAAATGAAGCATCTTTTCTCCTCGATAGATAAGTCCCTTACGGAACAAATCTACGAACACATTTGTAACCCCCACTTGCCGTTTTGGGTCCAATGTATAATACTATATTCAACTGGACTTTAATTCCTTACTTCTTCAGACCAGTTCAACAGACCACCCATTGACTTTAATTGATCTTTAATTCGATGTCGATATGTTTGACTCCATTCGGCAAGCTTCACAATCAAGTCACACTTCAGCAAATACCATATCTACATACATTTCTCTTCCAATTTCGTCCTTGCTTTCTCCATTTCGCTTCAGCTCTTTGTCAAAAAGTGCTTGCGTGGCAATTCCAGCATGATCCATACCAGGAACCCAATTAACATTTTCATCTTTCATTCGATGAAAACGTACAAGCGAATCCTCAATAGCCACTGTTAAAGCATGCCCTAAATGAAGAGAACCCGTTACATTGGGTGGAGGTAGGATCTATTAGTAAAAGTCAATTGGAAAGAACTTGCCATAGAAAACTGTTTACTTGATTCGGGATGAGGACGTAGATTGACTTCCTTTCTCCAGTAGTCTGTCCATTTGGGTTCAATATCCTTAGAATCATAGACAACAGGGATTTCTAGAAAATTATACACTTCCACTATGATGACGAGGAATTGCTGCTGCTCCAAAGAAACGAAAGAATCTGCTGGACTTTGCAGTTATTTGAATCGATTTCTGAGTGAACCGATTCAACATCATGTGATTGTAACGAAACAATGCCAACAGTATTATCATCTCTTTATTGCATTTGAAGGAAAGCAAATCCCGCTATCTTCTCCGAATTGCAAGGACTGACTCATAAGTTCTGTAATTGTATCTATTGAAGTATCGCCACTCTATAAATAAATACAAAATAAAAGATATACAGAATTCTTCCTTGTTGATTGAACTTCATTTCCTTCAATAGCAGTTAGAAGAGAACTATTAGGAGGAATACTGTGATCATGAATGAGATGATGCTCTCTTTCTTTGGATGTCATAAACTTGCATTTACAAGACCCAATTAAACATTCATAACTCGGTTTTTGCTTGCTTAGCTCTTTAAAGAAATAGTCATGATACTCAAGAACATGCAAAGTCAGAAACCGAAAGGTATAAAAGGCTTTATTGCATTCAGAACAAATTCGCATATGATGAGTTTCATAATGTGCTTGATATACATCTTCTGAGGTGAATTCTTCCTCACATCCATTGATTCCACATATGAATGGCTCTTCATAGTCATCGACACTCTTCATCTGATTTATTTCCTCCATTTCGAACTTCATTGGCTGTTCAGCTTCAGTCACCTCATAGTCTCTTTTAACAGTAAGAAAGGATGGAAAATCATCCTCTAGACTCATGAACCACTTCAAACAAACAGGATACTAAATGACTAAGCACTCATCCACCTTTCTAAGCGCTCTAATCTCTCAATGGTCTGCTCTTTACCAATTAATTCAATCATTTCGCTCAAACCCTATATTATATCCCTTCCATTTCCCTACAAATCCCTTATTCGTTCCTGTCAATGCTATACGTAGAATACTCATCAGTTTCTTCCGATCTGTTACATTCTTCTCTCCTTCAGTCATCAAAAGGGAATTGATCGCTTCCTTTGTACAATCGATTTCTTTAATTCTCTGCAATATCCTCATAACAAAATCCGGTCCCAATTTGTTCTTCATGTCGATACATACAGAAATCGAGTTGAAGTCCGGAATCGAAGGAGAATAGAGCTGCTTCATAAAGAAATCAATATCGTGCAGTGTTTGGATTCGTTTCTATAATAAATCAACCACTCAAGTCCCACTCCTGTATATGCGAAAAACGAAGGCCACTGATTGAAATTCTGTGGAACTGAAGCAGTTCCAAATGAATGAATGTATCGTTCTGCTTGATCTACTAGAGAATGTACTTGGAGAGCATGTTGAATATGAAGTTGATTAATATGAAGAAGTAACTTCTCGTTAATACAGACTGGAGCACAGCTCAACTTCTCCAACTCAAACTAGATCATGAGTACCTCTCCTCTCCTACGTCCTTCACCATACTCTCCATATCATAGAATATCCCAGAGTCATTCACTTCAGCATCATCTCCTCGTTTTCTTCCGAGGTAGTAAACATAATTAACTAAGGCCGAAGGAAGGATTCCCCCTTGTAGTTGAGATTCCAAATCGAACCCTCCATCACGTTTTGAAATCTTCGCTTTTTTTTCGTTCAAAAGAAGGGGTAAATGGATGAATGAAGGTTCTAACCATCCAAATGCTTGATACAATTGATGATGTTTTGGATAGGACGATATCCACTCTTCTCCTCGCACTACTGTGGAAATTTGCATCAAGTGATCATCAACAACGGAAGCAAGGTGATATGTTGGAAAACCATCACTCTTCAGTAGAACCGTATCATCCACAGATTTTCCAGAGATCGTGATTGCACCTCGCAACTTGTCATGAAGTGTAAAGGACACAGGCTGCATTCGAAGACGGATTACAAATGGTTCACCTGATTTCACTCGTTCTTCTGCAACATCAAGAGGGAGAGCACGACAAGGACATGAACCACTCTGGGCTTTATGAGTTTGACAAAAACAATAATAAGCAGCTCGATTCTACAAATAACCCTTCTTACCGTTAGTTGCCTTAATCAACACATCAGCATATCGTCGATATATTTCCAAACGTTCAGATTGTACGTAAGGACCAGATTCCCCTCCATTCGTTGGACCTATACTTTCACTCTTCAGAATCATCCAAACTTTCATCTGGATGCAATCCAAATTCTTCCAAACTCTGAATAATGGAATCAGCAGTTCCTGGAACTAATCGCTTGCGATCTGTATCCTCGATGCGCAGAATAAATCTTCCATTATACTTCTTAGCTAATAGGTAGTTGATTGTAGCCATCCGCAATCCTCCAACATGTAGAGCACCTGTTGGACTAGGAGCGAATCTGACTCGTACTGTAGATACCCTTCTACAAGTAATTCCTCTCGGAATCAACTTGTAGAGTTTCCCCAACATTGAATGCGAAAAAGATATATCCCCTTATTATGATTCACAGCAACAGTTTGAAGTCCTTATAAGTAGTAATGTAAAGGAAAATATAATAGTTTGTTCTTTCCGATCTATCCTCCACTGGTATTAGTAACCATAACCCTCCCAAATCGTTCAAATATAAGCCTAAAATACGAAAAATAGAAATTTATTGGAGGATGAAGTGACATATCATTCACTTGTTGAATCAGCATGAATTATTTGTTAATACCATTGTTTTTCATCTTTATTGAATTAAACCAACAGTTTATGAGGTTGAGAAGTATTGTTCATAGATCTCTTAAAAGATACCAATTCATCCTTCTCTTTATTAGATTCATACTATAGACAACAAACAGGAGTACAACAGTCACAAGATTGGCCTCCCAATAACACCATTACAATTGAAACAATATATGGCATTACGACTATTCTTATAACCGCAGAACTTGCAGACATTCACACTAGTGTGAGATCCACTTTTTCGATTCTTTCTAGATTGTTTTACCATCTCCTCTACGATATCAATTCCTCCATCCTCTTGATCGAACAGTTGCATGGTTTTTGCAGCATAGCTTCGCAGGAGGTCGTGTTCACCCCTAGAAGAACCGATAAGAAGACTCTTCTCAGAAACTCGTGATTCTTCAGATCTGTCACGAAGCCAGTAAAGAACCAAGATAATGAGTCCAGCTGATAATATAATGAGTCCAATACCCCAGAGTAAGTACTTGAATAAAGTTAGCAGTTTATTCCACAGGGTTAACAGAATACGATGGTCTTCAACAGATACACTATTAGTGGTATACTCTATCATTCACTCCATACTATTACTCGTACCACCATTGGTACTGAAGACCTGACAGTTCATATAAGTATTGTACGGTTGTTTCACCATCGTAAGAATAGAACCATCTACTCGACTGAAACTCTTCTGAGCAAGAACGAGTGAGTCACTTCTGCGCAGAGAGCAAATAAGACGGTCAGAACTGAAACCTCCTAAGAGATATACTTGAACTGTTGTGATAGTGTCTTTCTTCATATAGACACGAATATGATTGGCAGAGTTGGCTGATTCTATTTGTTGGGTAGGACGCTGGGGACGCTTGAAGAGGGTCTTAATAATGAATGTGTCATCAGGAGGAGTTGAGTCCATTTCCTGAGGATTTTCTTTGATGTTATAAGTTCTATAAAGATTAATGTCCTTTTGGATTTGAGCGATATGCGAAATGTGCTCGGAAGTCACAGGAATGATTAAGGGAATAGGAGGGAGATACCCTTCCTTCTTCTCTGGAGACAGTGATGACCACTGTTGACGGAGTTGCTCTTGTTGTGGAGAGTTGATATAGTGAATATGAATCTGAGGTTTGGTGGGTTCTTCCGTGATCATGTCTTCACTCATGACATTGCTAGCACTGTTCTTTTCCTCCCGTTCCTGACCCTTTACTAACTCTTCATCGTCCCCTCTTACTTCTTTTATTCTTTCCACTTTCAGATCAGCAACAGAGTCTCGATGTGGTCGCTTATGGTAGAAGATCGACTCGTCATCTGCAGGATAATCTTCTGTTTCTTTCTCGCTCTCTTTGATATTGAAAGAACGATACTCATCAATATCGTGGAATACTTTCTTCTTATACTTGGAATCCTCTCCATTCAAAGATATTATATCTGGAACTATGGGAAGAAGTGAATTCTTTTCATCGCTTGACATTGTAGACCACTTCTGCTGAAGCTCTGCTTGTTTCTTAGCTGAATATTCATGGATAGATCTCTTATTGCCAGGTTTAGCAATTCTATCTATACTTAAGACCTAAATATAATTCAAACCTTCCGATTCCATTCTCTTCACTATCTCAGTATTGTTTGAATCATCCATGGTACGATATATGTGACGCCTTTTGAACTTCTTTCTACTTTTTCTGTCCATTGAACTAACAGATGATAATGAAACCTCCTATTCATCAATAGATATAAACAAGATCACGTTACGTTTCAAATTCTTCGCATCAACTACTGTCACTATACATCAAAAATTATACATATCAAAACGCTGCAGTAGTAATAACAGGAAAAACAGCACTCTCTTCCACGTTCCTTTCTGCAGCATAACAATTAGAATACCTTTTTCGTGTTGGGAATGATAATCGCCCGAATTATTGGCAACTGAAATAGACGCATTGAAACAGCAGAAATACGCAGTTCTGTAACTAGATTGTTAGATACTTTGATGTAAGCTATTGTGGTTAATATATTGAGATGGTTGTTGGATTCAAGATCGTAACACATTATGATAGTTCCCTTTTTTCACGTTTTCATGTCAACCGGTACTGCGAATCTGTTTTACTCTTTTGTTTGGGTGTCTTATTGGATAGGAAACCAGAGTCCTATGTGACTCCAACCCTTCGCGAGGAACTTTTAACCTTTTACATGGAAGTGAAACCTGATAATGTTGATAAGGTGAATGACCGATTTTCTCATGATATCTAGGTTGATAGTATTCTTGCCAAGTATAAAGGACGAGAAGAAGCTCTATTTCATATGCTAAAGAATAAGTGATCCATTTTCTGTTAAATAATATGAAGGTACAATAAGGATCCATGGTATGTACCTTCGGAGAGTGACGCTAATCTTCCCTATGATCCTGAACAGCGCCACAGACTCCTGATCGATTTAATTCGTAAGGAAGTCCAGGAACTGAAATCGAAGTTGTTAGCGGAGCAGCAGGAGAAGGCTTCGCTTGAAGCTGATTATAATACGATGGCTGCTGATTTTGCAACAGCGAATGAGGAATTTTCGACACTTCAATTGAAGTATGAGGACTTAGAGAAGGAGAAGAATGCCTTGGATGCAGATTATGCTGAGATGGCCTCAGCCATGGGGATAAAAGATGAGGAGGTTAATTCTTTAACCGAAGGCAAAAAAGAAGCAGAGAAAAAGAGTGAGAAATTGGCATCAGAGTTGGCGTCGAAGGAGAGTGAATTAGAAGAATTGAAAAAGAAGTTGAATGCTTCTCAGACCGAAGTGGATAAGACAAATGAGAAGTTAAGTTCTGAATTGACTGTGAAGGAGACTGAACTGAATGAATTAAAGGGGAAAATGAGCGTTATGCAGGTTGAAGCTGAGAAGGAGAGCGAGGAATTATCAGCTTCCTTAGCACTGAAAGAGAATGAGATAGAGGAATTGAAAGAGAAGTTAGATACTGTTCAGAATGAAGCTGAAAAAGAAAGCGAGGAATTATCCACTACTCTGGCCCTGAAAGAGAATGAACTGGAAGAATTGAAAGAAAGATTGAGTCATTTGGAAGAAGAGAAGAAGAGAGAAACTAGTGAGTTGAATACATTCTTAATGAAGAAAGAAAATGAATTGAATGAGTATAAATCAGTGGTTGAAAAGAGTTTGAATGAAAAGGAATTGAATTTGGAGAAAGAAAAGAAGGGTCGTCAAGAATATGCTAAACGTGCAATTGAATCGAACAGAAAACTTAAAGAATTAGAAGAATCATTGAAATTGAAAGACAGTGAACTGGTTAAGATGAAATTGGATCTAGAATTGATGAAGGAGAAGGAAGTTGAGTCAATGAAAATCAAAGAAAGACTGATTGAAGCTGAGAAGTCTCTTTCTTCTACTCAGGCTGAAGTTAATGAACTAACTAATACTATCACTCTTAAAGACAATGAAGTGAAAGAATTGAAAGATAAGTTGATGATTATGGAAAAGGATAAAGAGAATGAATTCAATGAATTCAGTGCTTCTTTGGCTATGAAAGAGAATGAACTCTCCTCAGCTATTGAGTCTCGTGAAGAGGCAGAGAGGAATCTGGAAGTCTCGAAACAGACTATTCGGAATCTAGAAAAGAAGCTTGTGGAAGCAAAAGAGAAAGAAGAATCCTTCGTCCGTAGTCTGGGTGCTCAGATTAGCATGAAGGTTGTGAAGACTCCCCATAGCAGCGAGGCTCAACAGTTATTATCTCGTGTTGAGCAGTTGAATCAATCAGTAATGGATACTATCCGATCATGTGGCATTTTGACTCCTCCGAAGCCAGTAATGAGTTCCATTCCCCCTCCTGTGGTCATGATGGAAGAGGATGATGTGGAGGCTTGCCGACTAAGACTGGAGAAGGCCCTGAAGGAAGAGAAGTCTCATTATGTGGCTATGGAAGAAGTGATGCAATCTCAAATGGAGGAGAAGGAAAATGAGTTGAAGGAGATGCAAGAGAAATTACGAATGATTGAAGCCAGTGCTGAAGTAGCTGCTGCTAAGACTGCTGGATTAGAAGCCGAGAATGAGAAGCTAAGGACGAACCTAGCTGTTGAATCAGAACGTGCGAAGACTACTGCTGAGACCGTGAAGGAGCTAGAGGCAGATAGCGAAGAGTTAACTGCCTTGTTAGCATCAAAGGATTCTGAGGTTAGCAAATTGCATGAAACTCTTGCTGCTATGAAGGAGGAGTTGGCAAAAGAGAAGAAGGAAGCTGCTGAGAGAGAGATTGAGGCTTCTAGATTGCTTGAGGAGGTTAAGAAGGAAATGGACTCTGCTGTAGCTGCAGCTCAAGGTGAAGCTGAGAGGACGAGTGAAGAGTTGGCTTCGGAGGTAGCATTAAAGGAGAATGAATTGGAGGAACTGAAAGAGAAGTTGGAATCTGTTCAGGCTGAGGCTGAGAAGGAGAGTGAGAAGTTGGCATCAGACCTGGCCCTGAAAGAGAGTGAACTGGAAGAATTGAAAGAAAGATTGAATACTATGAAGTCTAAATATGAGAAGGAGAATGAGAAATTGGTTTCTGGATTGGCTGTGAAAGAGAAGGAAGTGAATGAATTAATGGAGAAACTGACTGCTGTTCAGGCTGAAGCTGAGAAGGAGAGTGAAGAATTATCGGCTTCCTTAGCACTGAAAGAGAATGAAATAGAAGAATTGAAAGAGAAGCTAGATACTGTTCAGAATGAAGCTGAGAAGAAGAGAGAGGAATTGGTCTCGGAATTAGCAGTGAAAGAGAGTGAGTTATTATCAGCAATTAAGTCGCGTAAGGAGGCGGAGAAGGCACTAGAAGAAGCTAAATCACTTTCGCAGAATCTAGAGGTTGCTGTGACAGAAGCTAAGAAGACTCTCGAAGTTACAATAGAAGAGGTTAAGCAGTCATCAAATACCACCCAAGACACAGTCACTGCTCTCCAGTCGGAACTTGCTACTGCTCGTGAAGAAGTCCGTCAGCACAAGGTGCGTCAATCGGAACTTGCTGCATTGAATGCCGCTCTCCTTGCTAGCTATAAGGAGGTGACAACATGGAGAGAGACGGCAGAGAAAGCATTGAAACGGACTGAAGCTGTTGAACGTGAAGTGAGTACAGTGAAGAAGGCTCTGGAGGAAGCTGAAGCTGATAGTGAGGAATTGGCAGGACAGCTGGCATTGAAGGAGGAGGAACTCACTCAATTAGAGGATGCTAAGAAGGAGGCTGAAATGAGTGTCGAGGAATTGACTGCTGCTCTGGCTATGAAGGAGAGTGAGCTTAGCGCTAAAGAGACAGAGATTGACGTGAATGCTTCTGCGAAGGAGAGTGAATTGAATTCTGAGATTAAAGCTCTTAAGATTGAGTTGGATAAGGAGAAGAAGGGTCGTCAAGAGTATGCAAAGAGAGCCATCAATGCAGCTAAAGAAACTGAAGACTTCCGAAGCAAGCTAGAAGTAGCAGCAATGAAAGTAGCAGAAGCCTCTACTAAACAGGCTACAGCAGAGAAGGAGTTGGAGACGCTGGCAAAGACAGCAAAGGAAACTGAGCTAGGTCTACATGCTCAGATTAATGTGTTGGAACGGAGTCAGACTGAACTGAGATCATTAAGAGTGGATTATGCTGCATTGAAGACTCGATACGAGGAAGCTCTCACGGAGAGTGTGCAACAAAACCAGAAACTAGCGGTGATGGAAGTATATAAGAATGAAGAGGATGATTAATAGAAACAGATTCAGACAGAACCATCTCCTGTACTGGAGTCCCTAGTCGCTAAAAACACGATTGTAGCAGAAGAGGAGAAGGAGTCGCTTGCTGTAGAGAAGCCAACTACACTTCAGCAACAATTGGAGCAGATTATCATATCATTAAAACAGTATTTGTGTGTGCTTATTCTGATGAATAGATTTGAACAGCCCACAAGTTCAGATCCTAATGTACTCTATGATGAATCAATGGCGGCCGCTGTCAGCACTGTGTTGAGAATCAATCTAAGGAATCTTGAGCAACGTCGGAATGAGAATAGTGAATGAGGGATAGAGATTCGACCTGGACAATGGGTACCTGATTCTGAAGCTGTTCGATGCACATACTGTAATGATAAGTTTACCTTTTTGCGAAGAAGACAGTAGGAATGGAAGTGAGAAGTGAGAGATAGTCATTGCAGATTCTGTGGATATGTGTTCTGCTCATCTTGTTGTAATCATTATATGACAATCAGTTCGATGGGAGATGACCAGCGCTTGTGCCATGCTTGTTATCTATTCTTCGTAAAACTTCAAGAAACACAGAAAAAGGTTGCAGGTTTAATTGAGGGTTAAGTTTAACAAACAATGTTTGTGTAACTAGAATACAAAAAGAGACTACAAATCTGATCAAGTACAAAACACAGAACCAGTTGGAGACTTGTCCAAATCCTTTTCAGAAAACATTTCAAAGGGTTCTTCTAATACTCAGACACAGAATTAAGTATAACTGCAAGGACAATGGAAATGAGGCAAGTAATGTTCATAAGGAATAGCACGTGATCCTGTAAATCGAACAGTTCCTTTTGCAAGCTCAAGTTTCTACATCCATTAAAACATCTCTATAAATCGAACAGCAAGTAAGAAATTATATGAGGCAATCAACTCATTTATTTCTTCGTTTTTCTTACTCACAGTTTGCTGGATCACTCTTGATGATTCATCTAATGCAGATTGTAGTGATTCTATATTTCCTATATCTAAAAATATCAATTTCGCTCCCACTTTTGATTTCTAAGAGTATTTGATTGAAGAACTCATCCTTCTCGGCTAATGTACTGAAATTCCCACAATGGGTTATTTCCTTTTCTAGCTCTATTATCTTTTCACCAATCTGCTTCTACATGTCACTTACATTATCAATTATCTACATGAATCGTCTTATAATTTCCGTGTTGTTTCATTGCATCGTATACAGACGACATGATGAACAACAAGGAGATTCTTACCGAAATGAAAATCGCTTCATAATCGTGGTTCTATTAATGAAACTCCTATGTGTCTCTCATTTCGACACAGAGAAACAAAACATGAACTACATGACTCCTGAAATCATGGAAGAGATTAAAGCTCTTCCGGGAAATGATGTCAGTCCATTTCAGTTGTGTTATCGATAGTACTGTGCCGATTGTGGCGAAGAGAAACCAGTTTGGGCATCTGTATCCTATGGTTCGTTGATCTGTTTGAAGTGTTCTGGTCTTCATCGTGGTTTAGGGGTATATTGTTATTTCATGCAAAATATATTCGAATAGGTTCATTTAAGTTTTGTCCGGTCACTAGAATTGGATACATGGAGTGAAGACGAGATCAAGGCAATGAAGATGGGAGGAAATAAGCAACTGATGGACTTTTTCGAGAAACACAATATTGTACCTGAAGTTCCTATTTCCGTAAAGTATACAACAGAAACAGCTACTCTATATCGCTCAATGTGCCTTATTTTAGTTTGTTTTAATTGATAGAATAAAAGCAAAAGTAGATGGTACTGAAGTTCCCGAGGATCGTACTCTTGAAGAAGATGAGCAAAACAAGCAGTTAGCTCTACATAAGTGGTTTTAAATGAGTTTATATCATTTTCAGACGAGAATCCCAAGAGTCATCAATCGAACAGGATCGACGTCTTCGAGAAGAGGCAGAGAAACGTCTTAATGAGAAATTTGGTAATGAGGTTGTATTTGAGGTTATAACTTCAGATAAATGTAATGCGTAGGGTGTGTCTTCATCACCTGTTGCTGTTGAGGCTATTGAGGCTGTTGAGGCTGTTGAAGCCGTTGAAGCCATCGAAGATATGGATAGTGATAGTCCTAGAGAGAAGAGAGATTGGAAGAAGAATGAATATGTGAAGATGGCAACAGAAATCACAAATGATATGGTTGGCATGGTGAAACATTCCCAACTTACTGAGAAGATGGGAAATGGGATGAAAAAGTTGAAAAAGAAGGTGGAAGAGAAGAAGAAATCGGAAGAAAAGCAAGATGTTAAGAGTGTAGCGAAGAAATCATGGTCGTGGCTAGCTTCAAAGACAAAAGGAGCTTTTAATGTAACTGTAAATGCAACAAAAACCTATATAAATGACATTAAGGAGGAATTCGGCTCAAAGCCTAAGTATCATGTGAAATGAATAAATTAAAATTAGAGATGATAGTGAATATGATTCAGAGTATAGTTATTACGATTCGGATTATAGTGATGATTCGGATGAAAAAGAGAAAAAGGAGGAGAAAGTAAATGTTTCAAATGCGTTAGCTGGGGAAGTTGCTGAAGAAGAGGATCCTGATGAACCATAAGTTTGCAGTATTGTTTGTTTGGAGAATTGATTTTTGGATTATCAAAAGTCTGAATACTTGAAAGAATCATGGAATGGACAACAGATACTGCTTTGCTATTCATGAAAGTGTTCTCTTTAAAATGTCATTTATGAATGTAGAAGTGCTTGCAGAGTCCATTAGAAGAAGGAGACTATGAAAAGATTGTGAATGCAGTATCTTTCCTGAGAACAAAGCAATGTTTATCAAGTTATGCAATATGTTAATCTGAAAGTATGAGGTCATCATATAGACGCAATTCTGCGTTCCATTATTTCTGCTGATGCGAATATGTCGGTTGTTAGCAGGATTTACAGTATTACAACATTTAATTCAAGGGATTATATTGATCAGGTGATTTCTATTCTCACCGCCTATCATTCAGTTTTATCATCAATAGCTGGAAGACTTGAACAGGATTCATCATCTTTGCTTAAGTCGTGGAGTGAAGAGGTAATGTCTCAAGTGTTGATTCACTGTGTCTCGGTACATTCTTGTCTGTTACTCTTATCTAGACACTTTCATCTCATCTTTCTTCTCTATTTCAAGAGCGTATTCTCTTAAACGAGTTAAATAGTGATCTTGATCTTCGGTTTCAACATTGTTCTCAGTTCTTCCCTTTTTCTTATCTCTCTCGATTGTTACGAGAGTCAGTGATTGATTGCGTTTGAATTTACTATGATTTGTGAAGTAGATCAAGCTGCCTAATAGTCAAGTGAAACTCAGAATTATTGAAAGCTGGACTCGTTCAATCTTTCCTGGAGAAGTTGAAGCATTAATTTCTGAATTGCATTCCATCTTTCAGGAATTCCAGTTACATGAGTTCTTCAATACACTTGTCAGTTCTGTGGCGAAATACCCTCCTCTGTATTCTTATTCTCATCTCCCCATATAGAGCCATAACAATTCCTTCTGGACTCATGAATCCCGTCTCCAACTCTCTATTAGACACATACAATCAACAACTGAAACAAGATTATTTGAACGATGAAGTGAACACGGAAACAATTCTCTTGTTCTATCTGAAGTGTGTTCGTGTAGAGTTCTATAGAGTCATTGTCCATAGATGCTGAATGAGTGTCAAATGCATCCTGCATTAATTACTCAGTGTCTTCAACCGATTCGAGAAGTGAGAAAGGAGACTGTGTATGATTTGAAGGCATTGAGACAACGAGAAGACACTATTTCCTGCTTGTTTTTGGTCATTTCACGGGATATGCCTGTAAGAGAAAGTGAATTATTGATATCCAGGAACTGTTAATAATACCTCGCAATAAGAACGAAGAAAAAGAGGAGATTTGGGGAATTCAACGATTGGAAAGTATGTATCAAGAATCAGAAGACTTGGATTTGCTAATGGAGTGCGTGAAAGTTTATCCAGATCAGTTTGTATGGGAATGATGATGGCTTGATCCTCAGACCTTTATGAAGCGAGTAGAAGAATTCTTCTCCTCGCAGTTACTATTTCACTGTGAAGAGACTGAACAAACAGTTGCGTAGAAGAAAGGTTAAGAATTAACGATAGATTGGAGAAGTTACTTCTCTTCTTCCTCAAACGCCTGGGTCGCAATCAATCATCACATCTTTTAGTGATGGTACGATTTCTTATTTTCTTCTCATTAGCTTCGTGACCTCCGGATGAGTCGCCAGTTGAATCAGAGTCTTCACAAGCAGTCCCCACGTATGGGTTCATTGTTGTTTTTATCTAGCCACTCAGTTCTACACATGCACTATCATCTCACGATCCTTCTGGCCTGAAGTCGAAGAAGGGATGCTCTCTCTTCAGGAACCAGTGCTAACTGCACAGAAGAGAGTTGAGAAATACTTCAGGAAGGCATTTCCTCGACGCTCTTTACAAGTGATTCCTAATCAAGGTGAAGCGGAGATTGACATAACAGTTGGGCAGGAGACTCGATCCATCGTCTGTTCTGTTGTTCAGTATCAAGTGTTGCATGAATTCTGCCGAAACAGTACATATTGATGGGATTCATAAGAGAATAGAGGTTTGTGGAATTGATGAATTGTGTTTCGATTTACTGTGTCCACGTGCTCTGATCCAATCATCTATTGCCTTTTGGTTGAATCAAGGTGTAATTATTTGTATCTCTAAATCTCCATTTAAATATCGTCGTGTGCGCTTCTTCAATGAGCAGGGAATTGCACTAGACAATAAGGAGGAGAATGAGATAGGAATATTGGAACGAATGCGGGTTTATGAGCGATTCATTGTTGATATCTTAAATACGTGCACGGACTTTGATATCAAACAGTTACAAAAACGCTTAACTGTGTTTCTACAAGGAGTAAATCGATGTATAAATGAGAATTAAGAATAACTCACAGATAACCATACAGAAGAAGAATTACGAGTATTGATTTCTGACATGGAAAAACGAGACATAGTGTATGAAGAGAATGGAGTATTGAAACTCCGGCAATATTTTGGTTAACAAACATATGTGTTAGAAAGAAAAGACTAATCGAACACCATTCACAATATGAGCATGGAGTTCCATAACTACATTGTATGCTAAATGGAATTTCAAACAGTTTCTTATTACCTGTTTCAGATGACATTGTGCATAATGCACTGTTTCCCTGTACACGAACACTATATACAGACCCAAATAAGCGGAGAAGTTTCAACAAAGTATCAGATGTGGTATGAGCAGGAAACCCTCTGAGACGAAGTGTCACAATAGGTAAGTAGAAGTGAAACAGTACTGAATAAAAAAAGAAGAAATGATACATACACGACATTGGACACACTAAAGGAACATCCAGACCAACACTTTGCTGCTCTTCTTCAGCCACAGTTATGATATCTCGGAAATGACTCAGTCCGCTACCAATCGACACAGCAATATCAGGAAAATCGTTACGTACTGGAGGATGTTCCGAATACTTAAGATTGATACCCCACCAATGAGATAATTCGTCTTCTGACAATGCTGAGAGAGCTCCAAATGATGGTTCTGTGAGAATAGCTTTAGTACCCGAGGTACCAACTGGATGAAGATCAACAAGTGGAAATTCTCCTGGAAATGGAAGTGGCTCATTATGCGACTCCTGGTTTACATCAATATAATCACGACTGTCGCACGGTAAGAGAAATAATGTTCTGGAGTACTGTTCCAGACAATCATCATACAGAAAACCAAAACAATTGTCCTACAAATTAGCATATATATGAAACGAAACAAAATCAATAAGGATTCCATTATCGTTAAATGTTAACGATGACTGCATAATATTAGAGAACGCCTTTTAATGAAATATAGAGAACTATTCTTACAGTCAGTGATGGAAACATCGGGATCCGGAGTCAAGAACTCTCTAATTGTTCGAAAGATGGTGCCGAAGGAGACGTGGAGAGTATACGAAATAACAAGTACAAAGATTGTATATAATTCAATTCCCGTGGGAAAGGAATAAGTTCCTAATACATCACTTCTCATCATTCTTTTTCTTTTATAATACTCAGGATGATGGTAGCAGAGTCTCAGGGTATGCCTTCACATATCTTACTTCATCTTTAGAGCCATCAACAGTTAGTGATGATATTACTTCTGTAATCTATCCAAGTGATTTCATTGCCATATCCGAAGATATTCCGTCACTTGGTGGATGTCGAGAAGGAAAAGGATCTATCGTTTACAAGTGTAAAGGTCATGACGATTGGTCAGTTTTTATCTTCAAGGGTATGTGGGTTGACGACTCTCTTCATGGTCACTTTTCACTTCATCATAATGGTCGAGTTCTTCTTGAGGGAGAGTACAAATATGGTAAACTATGGTTTAAGGGACAAGAATGCAAGGAGATTCGCATTACAGATTCTGGTGCATTTCCAGTCAAGACGAAGTCTAAAATGGTTCAGAAAGTTGTTCCTTCAACAGTTCGAACTGAGATCCATGTTTCATCTCCTTCAATTCCTGTTTCTGTTTCTGAAGAAGTTGTAACTGAGCCCGTACCTCTTGAACAGACTGTTTTTATAGATGATTCAGATGATGAAGTGTATCAAGATGATGTGTGCGTCCAGCCTGTAGTGTCTTCAGGAAGGCATCAAGAAGATAAGGTGCAGAAGCAGATGAAGGATTTAGTCAAATCGATCCTTTTTGGCAATAACAATGCCACTGGATTTGCAAGTTATTCCAATAAAACAACGCATCAGACCTTCTGGTTCATCGTCACAGAAGGAAGGGAGAGCAAGGTCATGCTTATCTGCACTATCAACAAGAATCTCCCTAGTGGTAACACATATATTTATCAAACAAGTCCTTTACAATTTGTTGGAACTATGAAGATGAATAAGGGTATTTGTGTTCATTTCATCCCTCCTTCGGAGATGAAGGATGGTGAGCAGTGTATTCTTGATCTGACAGATGATGGAGATCGATGGGAAGGAAGTGTCCGTAATATGATTCCTAACGGTAGTGGCCAATACTACAATGAGGACAATGTCTTGGTATATGAAGGAAGAGTACTTGGAGGTCTTGCCAATGGACTGGGAAAAGCATTTGATCCACAGACAGGATGCTGTTCATATTATGGAATGTGGTCACGAGGGATGCGACATGGCTGGGGAGTCGAGTATGATCGTGCTGGAAACTTTGTACGGCAAGGAGTGTGGATTAAGAATACATGGGCTTCCTTGCAGATGAATCCACGACGCGTGAAAGCAGGACTCTCGTTGGAGGACTATTCTCCCTTAGTGAATGTGATGTATCTCTCCGTGGATTCTTATCGTCATCAAACACTTCTTGAAATCAAGGACTATCCATTCCTTCAAGCCTTGTTTATCAACGGGACATGTTTTGCTAATACCAATCTCCAGTTGACGAATCTCCCAAATCTCCGAAAGCTTGTTGTAACTACAATCAACCAATCGCGTCAGTTCAGTTATTATTATAATTGTCTCCTTGTTGCATTATGTCCGGCATTGAAGGAAGTCTGGTTGAATGTCGATTATGAACATGGGTGGATTATTAAGGAGAAGATAAGGCACAAACCGACTCATTGTTATGCCGATATTGTTCCTCGTGAATATGAGCCCAGATTTGTTATGGAAGAACTGGAGAAGGTAATGAAATGGAAACCTTCTCGTAAATTTACAATGAATGTGGAGGAGCCAGAAGATGGTACTGTACTGTACTTCCACTCTGATGTTGCTTGTTATTGGGACGGTGAGTGGGTATCAAGTAGGATAGCTGATTGTGTAATAATGCATAGAAGTATTTAGGCCCTATCACTTTTATATGCAGGCGGTATGGCGTAGGTCATGGTGGGATCGCAAACATAATCCGCTTAAGATGTATCTTCCAGTGGGTGAGGGTTTCCGATCTCTAGACAAGTGTTGTAAAGTGCGTGACGAATGGCTGGGTTATGTTGGTTATTGTGTAGAGTAGATAATATTTGTTCAAACCAAACAAGATGAAAGACATGAACTAGAGAGAACACATTCATCAATCACTCTCATGTTTACACACCCTCACAAAGACATCATTCAACGAGGACTGACTAATACTCCAACGCAACAGAATCTTTTTCTGTTGCAAATTCATTACATGATGAAGTAGTACTCTCAAATCCACTTTGTCCTTTGGAATTGTGAAGGTAGACATGTGAGAACGTTCTTCCAAGAACTCCAGATGAGGAGAAATAACGGTCTTCACATATTCAGTTACATCAGTAATAGATGGATCCAGCAACACAGAGAATATCAAACCACGACCATACTTATTCTTTAAGTGAATCTGGCTTCCCAAACACTGAAGACCATCACTAGTTAGAATAGCAATACGACTACACAATGCATCCGCTTCCTCCATGGAGTGAGTGGTTAACAGAATTGTCATGCTCTCTTGGATTGCTTTCACTGTGTCCCAAATCGCCACTCGAGACTCCAAATCTAGACCAGTCTATAACTCATTCAGACCACATTTACTGACCGTTGGCTCATCGAGGAACAACAACAATGGTTTACTCATCAACGCCATTCCTAAGGTCAGACGACGCTTCTGACCTCCACTCAGCAAGGATGATGTGTGCTGGAATGCATCATGTCCTAAACCAACCTTTTCAGCAATCTCCTTGGTCATATAGGGAAGCTCTTTCCTAGGAACATTATGAAGTCGAGCTACAAGTATGAGATGGTCTTTCACACTCAGTTCATTGAAGAATACATCAAATTGAGGTACCACTCCGATCATCTGCTTTACTTTCATCTTATCCTTGTAAGTATGACCAAAGATCTTTAGATTTCCTTCATTTGGATTCAGATTTCCTGTTAGGATGTTGATCAGAGTAGTCTTACCAGCTCCATTGGGTCCCAGCAAGCCAAATACTTCCTTATCACCAATAGAGAAGGATAACTCAGGGAATACTCGCTTTGGTCCTCTATCATTCAAAACAATCACAAATCATTACGCTTTCGAGAAAAACACTTTCGAGATATTTGATACAATCAAACTCAGCCCATTACGCATCTCAGGTGTTTGTTTATCGAACACAGAAACCACATAGTCCCGCTCCTTCACGATATCCTCATCTTGAAGAGTCAGTCCATCAGAACTCATCGTGCGACTTGTCTTATTCATTCGCTTCTGATAGTACTAGTAATTACTCACTCCATTTACACATACACGATCCATCACATTCAATACATCTTCTCTCAACCACAGAATCACATAACAGGCGATAGTATAAATGATTGTGGATAATACGGAATACACAAGACCCCGAACAATTAGAGAGAATGCATTACCTCCCAGAAGAAGGGACTGAGTCATGAAGAGAGAATAAGCTCCTCCAGGGAAAATGGTTGCAACCAAAAAAGAATTGAGCTGGAATACGTAAAGGAAAGGGACGGCGGCAACCGCATTGATGATGATATTGATAGAAACAGCAAGTGTTCTGAATGTGAGAAGAATCAATGAGAGATACGGAGAAGAGAAGAGAAGCGAGAAAGCAACATAGAAGGCCGAAGAGTGAACACACTCCCAACAGCAAAGGAGAATCATAAGTAAAGAGGGCTTGACAGTATTTTTAATACAAGAGAATACAATGATAACACTAATAGTGAAAGCAAGAATGAGAGGATACATCATCGTGATTACAAGGAAGAAGAGCGTGTAGAATAGAAGAAGAGAAGTAACATACAGATATGAAGTTACATTATTGAGGAAGAGAAGACGCGTGCGATCGGTGACCTTATCATTCACAATTCTATCACTTATCTCTATATACATTCAATTACCGATATACAACCATGATTGACATCAAAATGAATAGGAAAGGCAGATAACACATAGTTTCAAGAATTGATGCATCCTTTGGGATCATCCAAGTCTTGCTTGGAAGATTATCACTTCCATCTCGAGGTTCTATGTCAAATCAGTGCATTACACTTACGATAGAAGAGAGATGGCTCTATACCTGATTCCAGCAGATGAAGATAGTCAAGAAGTGTTGTAAAGGTGGGAACAATAGTCATTTCGAGAGGCTCAAGAACTCTAACACGACTCTCATCACTAGATGTCAGACATTTCATTTACTATTCACAGGTAATTAATAGCTGTACCAAGATTTGTATCGGAGTGGAAGCCGAGAATCACATCAAGATCCTTCTTTGAGTGTTTATTCACCTTTATTGAAACTTGAGGAACCAGATTCAAATAGTTCTGAAACACTTCATTTATGTCTTGTGAATCAATATAGTAATAATAGTATTTTGATTGTTGCTCGGCTAATGAAATTAGAGTATTAGCTTTATTAATCATATCCTTCTCAAGATTAGTTGACTGAATGATTATGTAGTGATCTGATGTGTTCTTATGAAGATCATTCAAGTCATAAGGCCAGTTCACGGATGAGAGAGGAATCTCCGACTCACCTATTTATCACTATCATAATTCACTCTCACTGTCATCAATCATAAAGGAAGTTGTGTTATAGAAAACACCGTAACTGAAGATAGGCTCATTGGCTATGAGTTATGCCTTCTCCACAATAGTACAGCTGAAAAATGCTTCATCTCTTTGATATCTATAGACAGGAGGGCTCTCATTGTCGATACATCCATTATTGCCAATACTATGTGATTATTAATTCCTGTCTCTCACCTTCCATCAGAACATCGGATTATCGGAAACGAGAAATGACTTAGCATCACTAAAAAACACGCCCACAAACACAATGCAATTGCAGGAAGGATAAAACGCTTCCAGTCCTTCAGCATCAACTTTGTATTCAACCAATTGAGAGTTAAAATAATGTTACAACCAGATACCCTTTCTGTTTCATTTACTTCCAAAGGAGTCTTGGAGACTGGTACTTGTGATTCCGTTAGGAGTGGATCTAGTAGAGATAAATATTCTTTGTCAGATTTGTCTGGCTTCTTCTCATTCTCCTTCAAGTCATGTTCATTCATCTTCTCTGGATCCTGTGTTGGAACTGTAAGCTTCTGTTCTCCATCAGAATCCGAAGAAGAAGACTCCAAGCAGTGTTTACAGAACACTCCTTCAACTACATAAGGCTTTCCTTTCTTCGTATACAATGTTACTAGAATCAAGGAGTCTTCCGGTATTCCTACCATCTTCTGCAGGATTCACTTGACATATCACACACAGTTTCACGGCCTTTCGTGACTCCTTCTCTTCTCGTGCTTGAAGAATCTTATCTGCTTCTTCAACATCACGATTCACTTCAACAACTCTCATAAACACTTCATCTAAGTTGCTTGGACTAATCAACCATTCTTTTGTACAAGGAAGTCGATTGATATCAAGGAGGAAGCGAGGCAAGAACTTCATATCGTCATGTCCCACTCCTACTGACAGTTGAGCTGTAGTGTAACTGATCATCTCTGTATTCAACATATATTCCTATAGATTAGATATCCACTCATGATCCACTCTCATTAAATCGAATACATCATTGGCATTATACCCATCATTCAGAAGAATGTCAACCTTATAACCCCTTCCAAAGGTCTGTTTCAATCCATATGGAGTTCCAATGGCTCGTAAACGACCCAAATACATGATTCCCACCTTATCTGAAAGAGCATCTGCCTCCTCCATGGAGTGAGTTGTTAGGAGAATAGTGTGATCTTTCTTCATTTCCATTAAAACATCCCACAGTTCAGATCGTGAGATGGGATCCATTCCTGATGTAGGCTCATCAAGGATCAGAATCTTCCGATCTCCCAAGCACCCTAAGGCGACTGAAAGTTTTCGTTTCATTCCTCCTGAGAATGTTGTTGCATTAGCATCAATGAACTTGTCCAGCTTGAACAATTTCAATAGTCTATTACATTCCGCGTCGATCATCTTATCATCCAGTCCTTTGAAGATTCCCATGATATGAAACATCTGACGAGGGGTGAATTGGGGCCAGAAGTAGTCAAATTGGTTACATACTCCGCAGGAATCTTGAACACTTATTGGATCCGTGACAGCTGAGATCCCATCCACAAAGATATCTCCATATGTGGGTTGATACACTCCAGTCAGCATTGACACAGTGGTGGTTTTACCACATCCATTCTATTCCTCATTTTATTCATCAACTCCTACAGGTCCTAAGAGCGTGAAGATTTGATTAGGCATCATTTCAAGATGAAGCTCTTTCACAGCAGTACAACTCTTAAACAGTTTGGTTGTATAAGAGAAGACAACACTGTGATTCTTGGCACTATCAATACGATCCTTATCACGAGTGTCAATTCCTCTTCACATTACTCATGCATCATTCCTATACTGAACCGTTACAGATCCTCCCATATGCCAGAAGGAATATGTAAACAAGAAACAACATTTCAGTTTACACATCGACTTGTAGGCAAAGTACCAACAATAGAAATAGAGAAGAGGTATTGACAGGATCCAAAAAAGAATCAATCTCATAATACTAGACCTTAGAGAATAGATCTGTTCTTACGTTATACCATCTCCAACAGAGGTGCTTACGATATTAGACCAAGTCAATACGTTTGAAGAAGAAGACATGATCCTGTATGCCCCAGACATTATACTAATCGTTACACATTCAATTCGACATCACTTAGTGAACCAATAGGTAGGAATTGGGATTGTGAAAAACAAATCTGTAAATGTTGAAGGGAGACGAATATAAGAGAGAGATCCTAGATTACCAAAAGCAATTATGAGAAGGATGATGTACAGAATAACGAAGCGAGAAGGACGAATCACACAAGTACTAATGATTAAGGAACAGAATCAATGAAACAAGATCAACATGCCTTGAATAGCAGAATGGAAGAAACAGATTGTACTGATTAATGTTACAAACTATTCATCAATTCGCTCACATTCAATCACCATCCAAGGTTGATTTTTATAGATCTCTAATCCAAGAGCTCGTCCTGATAATTCACTCAATAAGGCTGCTAACAGACTCACATAGAAAAACTGAGGAAGATATCCAAGAAGATTCGAACTCTCCTACAATTATAACCAATCCACTATCCCACCATCATTCCCATAGATCTCATATAACTCATCATTGATTCCTTCTTCTCATTCACCATGGAGATTCCCCAATACAGTGTATAGATCAAACCATATGCAGTAACAGTGATGGAATAGATCCAAATGAATGTCTTGCTATGCTTAAGAAGAGTGTCCAGATATACAGATCCACTTTCCTAGAAGCAGAAGGATTCGAACGAAATGAGATGGAGATTGGAGTTACAGAGGGATTGAAGTACTGATTGATAGCAGCTTCGAGACTACCTTGAATTTCCAAAAAGAAAGTGTTCGAGTTTGCTGTGCGAACTACACGTTGATATGTTGAATTCGTCCAGATATGATAGTCCAGATTTCCATCAGTGCCAAATTCAAAGAATATTCCTGCTGTAGCATATCGGAGATTGGAAGAAGCTCGAGGGTAGATTGCATGAACATACTCCTCTGTATCGTCTACTGATTAGTTTGATTTCACTCCTATACTATATCCTGTGATATCTGTTCCAATTGTCAAATCACACATCTTAGCAAGATTTGAGATGATTGCATTTGTTACATTATTCATTGGTGCATAAATAAGTGTGCGACACTTGTCCATCTCATTTGAAGGCCAAAATGGATAGCCTTGACTAATCTCTCATTCTTACTCACGACATATACGAATCATAATCTTTGCAACGAGACAGCTTGCCAATAGAATTCGTCCCAGAGAACGATGGAGTGTATAGCATATGTAGTGCAATCGCACAAATGACATTGGTGAGAACTAATCATTATACCTTCTTCTATGTTATACGAGGAACAAGAATCATGAATAATACTCGAT
>JANPWN010000398.1:0-23373 GCA_027406425.1 Blastocystis sp. subtype 8
AAATTGGGGATTAACAAATACTTTCATAGAAGCTGATTGAACAAGCGGTTTTTGAAAACGAGAGTTGAAAAGAAGTGGGAAAAATTGAGACTTCTTTTGTCATCCTATCATTTCTTGAAACGAATATAGTAATGAGTGAAGAGTAATGAGTGCTCATCACTGAAGAGAAAACTCAGATGGCGGGAAATACATCCTCCCTCCTTCTTCGATTTTACTTCAAAAATGGCTCTTTCAGAAAGTGATAAAGCGAAATTCAAGAAGTGGTTAGCACGGGGTGAATTGACTGAAATACTTGATGCATTTGGAGAAGCTCAGTACAAAAATGCATTACAGTATATTGCAAAGAAGTATTTCTGGAGTTAATGCACTGATCGATAGAGCTTCGACATGGGCACATCAACTAGAAATTGGATTTGTTGTCCCTCCTAAACAATCACAAGATGAAGAGAATCATTCCGTAAAAAGTAAGGGTCCAGGACACAAACGAGTCACTCTCTCTACCTCCTCTCCTCCTTCCGTCGAAACAAAACAAAAGAAGAGAGGCTGTAAACGAAATATACAGTCGAAGGAGAGTGATAAACAATGTAAGAAAAGTAATAAGATCTATGTTGAACCTTCATTCGACAATCCTGTTCCTCTTCTACCTCGAAAGCAAGTGTCATTAATGATTAGAGTCATGATTTATAGTCCTTTGAAGATGTCTTTTGCCGAGTTTACTATTGGAACATCTGTAAGATTGATTGTTCCTGCATATAAAGATTTCCTTCAGAAACATGGATCTATCTTTTCTGAGACACAACTAAATGCTGCATACTCTCTTATTGAACACTATCAATCTATTCCTCTTTCTGTAGTTCCATGCAAAGTGATAGGAATTGAAATCCAAACCGCTATTACCGAAGAAGTGATGAGTGTTATGGTCCACTGTACCGATGGACAAACACTATCCTTGTTATCAATCGTTCCCACAAGGTTAGGACTCTCTTCAGTAATAACTCATAGCGAATTACTTCAATCACCACCTCATATAGTGACAGAAGAGGCCTTCACATCAAGTATGACCCATCTCAAATCACTTCATCATCAATTCAATGGTGTAGTATCATCAGATCGATCAACTATCTCGAAAGACACCAAAGTGGCTCAAGTATTCGGTCTTCCTCGAGGAGAAGGTAATGCTAGTCCAATGGGAGAACGATATGAAGGATTAATCTATGATATTACAGAGGATGCTCTTGAGAATCCTTATCAAGTATGACTATACCTATTCTTTTCTCCTAGTCGATTCGAGTTGTGTGGTTGGGAGTGAGTGCGAATACAGGAAGATGGGTAATGGATTTCTACCAATTGGACAATCTGTATGATATATACAGTTCATGATGATAAGATGTTCCCCCTGGGAATTGGAAATCAGTCGAATCGCTGAGGCAACATCAGAAATGGAGCAAATACCTCGTGCATCATACGGTGCAGATGAGCAAGCGATTCTTGACGTATATTTGCAGACAGATTATTAACATAGTTACTTCGTAATCCTCAATATGGACCTGAAGGGTGTTCTATCTTTGAAGATATGAAACCTCTCTTAGAGGATAATCACTATCGAGATAGTTTGATATGTGTTTTGTATTTATTATACCTAGTCATCACTCATCCAATGGATTTCAGTACTATTTCCGACCGTCTTCGGGAAGGGAAGTATGAATATATACTGAATGACGAGCATAGATATGAAGGAGAGAATCATGAGCAGTTCTGGAGTGACCTTTACTTGATTGTCAACAACGTAAGTATAGTAGTTCTCTACAATTACTAGACCAAACAGTTTAATCAACCAGAACGCTTTGAATGGAGAGTCGCAGATATTCTAGAGTGTACAATTCACCGCTTTCGGAATGATATCGACTTAAGAAGGATTCGCTATGTTCCTCCACCTGAGACAAATACTGCTGGCGATTCCATATCCATTGAGAGACAACCTATTCTTGCATAGAAGAGAAATCATTTGTTTGTTAGTAGAAACAATAAGTTGTATCTGCCTATCACAATGATATCCTAATATCCTTGAGAGCTGACAAATAAGAAGAACTCCAGAAAAGGAATATAATCTTACAATTCCCGAAATATAAGCTCTATTCTGCAAGCGAATATTCATTTTTCAGAATGAAGATGGATGATGTACCGAAAGAGAGACATCAGTCAGTAGAGTACCAGTACCGTGTTTCTGGTCACAACATGATAATCACACTTCCAAGCGGAAAAGTTTGGATTGCTGTATCGATTTATCAGTAGATTGCAAAACATGCGCCAGAAAAGGAGCTGCACTGCTATCAGCAACTCTATGATCAGAAATCTGAACTCATCAAGTTTTGTGCTCCGTTCTATGGGTATTATACACTCCTGATAGTATGTATTCATACGAAATAGTAATCGGATTAGAAGGAGAGTCCTATGATTTCTTCCTCTTTGTCTTTTACTCCCAGTTCAATAGTGTCCAGTGACATTGATCCAGATGAGCCGCTTTTACAGTAGGTAACTTCTGTAGATAGTGACCGTAGGAACACAGCACCCGGCCGGTACCTTGTTCTTGCTGATTTGAATGCAACGTATGAGTATCCCTGTATATTAGATATGAAACTTGGCACTCGCACATATTGTATTATATTTGGTACATTTTTCATTATAGGGGATGGAGCACCTCCTGAGAAGGTGGAGCGACACATTCGAGTTTGTAAGAATACAACTTCAGGTCCTCTTGGGATTCGGATCTGTGGGATGCGAGTAGAGTATGAAACAAAATTCTGATATAGACATACCAACCCAAATTGAATCTTCGAGTGGTGAAAGATAAAGAGTTTGGGAAATCTTTGAATGACCAGACTCTTCTTGTTGCTTTAGCCTTGTTTTTTTATGATGGATCCATCTTTCGCAACGATATCATTGATTCCATGATATCCAAATTATATGATTTGCGTGAAGCTGTGAAGAGAGTACATTTATTAGGAGGATTTGATTATAGAGCCACTGGCGATTCTGGTCTTCAAGCATTCTATTCACATATGAAGGGAATGGGACGAATCAAGCCGATGTTCATCTGATTGATTTTGGGAATTGCAACTTCTCTGGGAAATATGACACTCCTGATAGTGTTTGTGATTTAGAACAGTGATAACATATAGGGATGTATTTTAGCATTAAGCAATCTCCTTGCGTATTTGCAGTTGATTAGGAATGGAGTAGTAATGAAAGAGGAAGTGAAGAAACTTATTGTTTAAGGTTAATTGACAGCGAATTCTGTGATATTATGGTGTTTTTAGCTTTGTTTGTTGAATCAGTTCCATTTTTGTTTCATCTTCGTTCTTTTGTTTCTCTTCCATGCTTAAGAGATCGAGAGACCATGAGGACGGTGAAATATGTGGAGAATAGTATCGTATTTTGTAGGATGTTCATGTTGTAGTGTCTTAGATCTAAAGCGATCGAAAAAGCCAGAGAAGAGGCAACGATATTATTTCGAAACAAGAGATCGTGCTCCTTTGTGTATTTCTAGATTGCTACGAACAGTTGTTGGTCCTTATACCGATAAAGTATCACAATTTGGAAGGCTTTTCCCAGACGGTTCAATTGTCCTTGCACTGAACGGGGAGATCACTGTTTGGTGGATTGATCCTTTACAAGAATACTATCGTGATAGTCCTGTGTACCTTTAATTGATTACTGATTTTTAGTTATATATTCCGTGGACTATTCCCTATCCTCCTGGTGTATCCTTTGTTAATCCCAATCTTGTGGCTCTCTGTGGAAACCAGAAGAAAGATGTCCTTGTTGGTATTTCTACTGGGGAAGTTTACTATTGGTCTTCTGCAGAAAGGCGGTATCTAAATAGCTCCATCCGATTTCCACTACGTTCTGTTCTTCTGTCAATGGTTAGTTGTGAGGGAGAAGACATTATGTTGGTAACAACTTGCAATGATATTTATCGTGTTAAAGTGGAGGAAAAAGAGGAAGAGTACTTTGATGATCAGAGTGAGAGTTTAGAATGTAGTTTAGAAATAGAGACATTTATGGTTCAAACACGGATAAATCGTTCACTGAAGATCGTTACAGTTAAAACAAACCACTCATTTCTTTCGTCTCTTGCTTCTGCTTTCGGATTTACTTCTGAAATTCCAACTTCCGTTCCTCAGTTTATTCAGCATCCTTTTATGGTCTGTTCGTATGGATCGGCAGTCTATCGTGTAAAGATAACCGATGGAAAAGTTGTGGGAAGTATTCATCTCGATCAGGTGTTACGATCTGAGTGCGAAGTTAAAGCAGTTTGTGGAGATGAAAGTGGTAATGCAGTTGTGTTAATTCTGTGTAATCATATTTATTCAGTGATTGTATGTTGTCTCGATCTTCAAGGGATCAAGACTATTTCACAGACAATTAACATCCCTCCAGAAACACAGTTTTTTCATATTTATTTCATGTAATAACTAGACAGTATTGGATTGAAACTCCCTCATTACGATTACTTGAAACTCCAGATGGAGATGAAATCTGTTTCTGGACACATACTTGTCGCCCTGTAATTACTGTTATTTCGTTACATTCCTCATCAATTACGAATTATTCGCCTCGCTTCCCATCACCTGTTCTGCTGATCGATACACTCTCTCCATTCCCTGGTCTTATGGTGATGTGTTCAGATCGAACTATTCGCTTTATTCCTGAAGAAACTAGTAGTGAAAAGTCCTTAGCTAATGAGATGTGTTCGTTGTTTGTTCCTGCTGCTTGTCAGAGAATGATGAATGATGAGCATGCCTTGACATGGCTGTTGAAAGCAACTTCTTTGTTTCATCGGCATTTGTTCTATTCATGTTTCTATTACGTGAGTGTGGTGGAACGAATGGAGGAACAAATGATTCAGAGTGCTTGTTATCAAGGACTGACAGAGCTGTTTGAGACGTGTATTGAAGGATCATTAGTATCAGCATTACGACAGCGATGTGATGTGATTTGCAGTATGATACGCTTGTTGTCGCATATGGTGAGACTCAAAATGTCTTATGAATTATAGCATTTTATTCATTTGCTGAATTCTTATACAGAATCTATTTCAACCTCACTCTCTCGTCTGGTTTTTCGTGAAGCACTTACAGATGCAATCTACTCTCATCAGCCTGCGACTACAGATGGAGACGATGTATCGAGTCTTCTTCATCAGTATGATAGTACATTACGTCAACAGACAAGTGATCTCACTCCTCTTCTGGTTGACCTTCAAACCGAGCATTCTGTGTGGATTCTTCGTGACTTTCTTAAGTCTCTTTTTCATTATCATTCTACAATCACTTCGCTCCTACCTGGATCAGTTTATGTATTATTAGTCTCTCTATCTGATTGTAGATTTCATGTTGGACCTGGTCTTCTGATCAATCGATCATTGACTACTTCACTTCAGTGCTTTCAACCCCTCTTCCATCTACGACACCCTATCAACGCTCTCAGTTCATTGAATGCATGATTGAGATCTGTTCCATCTTAATCCTCATATATCCCTCTCAGTCGACTCTCAGTCCACTTCTCTACGTTGACTATCATTTTTCCTTTTATCTCTAGCGTGTTCTTCATCAGATGGACCCACAAATAGCTTTCTCATTAGCTGTTAAGCACCAGGCATATGAGTATCTCGTGACACTCGATCTCTCCAACTTACTCGTATCCTTTATAAGACGGGTTTACACATAGCCTTTGATCCAAACGGATCGGGAACTAGCTGAGTATGTTATTCGTCAGGACGCAACACACAACAAAGCACGTCTGTTTTCAGTACGTGATGAAGTCCCACAATTGGGTGATAAGGTGCTTCAAGTCTTTATTTTGAATCATAGTAAGTTGTAGGAATACCCTCAGTACTACTGGCTTATTCAGTTATATACGACACCGGAAGCTTGTGAAGCAATCCTCTACACGGTCAAACAGATTCGAGAGCGTTCTTGTCGATCCACTGCATTAGCATGTTTATGGTTCCATTGTGTTACCCAGAATTGTGAAAATGTGAAGAGAGAAGTGGAGTTATTGCAAGAGGCTGTAGAATGTGAAGAAACCTTAATTGAATTGGGACATGGGTCACCAGAATCGAGTCTCTCAGATCTGACAACGATAACACTGAATGGAATTGAAGAATGGAACGATACTTCAAAGGAACGAATCGCTCCTCTTTTGACTCGAATCAATATTGGTCAGCAACAAGGTGAAGAATTAAGTGCTATTATATTGGCTGTTTTGCATCATGCTCTGTGTATTGACGAAGGTCGAAAGGAATCATTTGAGCAATCGATGCTGTAGTTTTGATTGATAATATTGATTATAGATACCATATACTGAATTTGCTTCAAAATAGAGAACTAGAAAAGTGGAGGGGAGAATTACTCAAGCTCTTCCATATTAATGAGGTGTATCAAGAATACTGGAATGCAGTTGTAGATTGTCTCCATTAGTCATTTCTTATGTTTGTTATTCATTCGACTGAGCAACAGTGACAATCAGTATGTATCCTTATTTCACGAATCAATCCGTCTTTCACCGGGAAGAGTCAGCTATTGGGTCTTAGTTTGACATAACCCGATTTCTACCTCCATTCATTTCCAATTCCATCAATTGTTTGGTTATTGTAATTCCGAAGTAAGTTATTTGTCCTAGGATGATTTAAGATCCTATATGATAAATTGGGTGATGGTTTTGAATTGTTCTTTGAAAAGTACTTAACCCGTTGTAGATGTCCTCTGAAGTTGTCTGGAACGTCGTGAAGAAGAATAGTGCTTTCATGAAGAAGCAAAAGCAGGGATCAAAGGTGACCATGTTCTCTACTGATAAGCTGAATGTCACTAACTACTACACGTATTTATTTTGATGAGGAGATGATTGGGTAGACCTAAATATATGGGTATTTGCCAGAAGCGTGCTGTTGGTGTCAATTGTGAAGGCAAGCACATTATGTTGAGTATTAAGTCTACCAAGCACACAGTGAAGCCCTGCAAGATGGTGAAGAAGGCTCATGTGAAGCGTGCTGCTTCTGTTGCTAAGGAGGTAGGTGTTGGTAGATTAGAATAAGTGAAAGGTATCCAAGGGATCCTACCGTCCTTCTCTGGAGGCTGCTGCCGTCGCTCGTTACAATACTCTTGATCGGGCTCTTCGTCGTTCTCACTAAAGAAGTCATCTCATTACAATAACGGATTGGGCTGTTTGTTAGGAAATGATTTAGAACTAATATTAGTCTCAGAAAACAGTTTTAATCACCTTTTTACATGACGGTGCTTGTGACCATGTTTCCTCCGTTTCGATCGATGTAATGTTTCTTTTTCCTGTAATTTCTGTAACAATAAGTCTCGATCACTCTCACTAAGCGTTTGAAGATACTCCATCACTTCAGCATCCGAACCGTCTTCACTACTTGACACATATCGGTTCAATTCGGGATCAATATTGCCTCCAATTGGGGCATCTGTTTTCAGATATAATCCTTTGCTAATCTGAATGGCTCGGCTTGAAAACTGCCGCAACGGTTTCTCTGATGAGTCCACATTCTCCTCCACTGTTCCTGACTGGTACTTCTTTACCAGATCTCCCACTCGATCAAAGTTCAACTCTCCATTATTCTCCTTAAGAGCCGTTTCATAAATAGCAAATGGATTCTACATAATATGAACAAGGAGAACCTACATCTTTTTGCTGATCCGGTATCTCACTTTCTGATGAGTCTTCTTGTGTTTCTATTGGAACGTCTGTAACTACTCGATTTGGATTCATATATTTCTGTTTGAATCGGATAGCTTCCTCGTCCTCTTGGTGTGGCCTCTCCTTCTTCTCCAGTTCCTTCACTTCTGAGGGAACTGCATACCTTTGTGTCATAAATGAACTGACAATTACATAAAGTCAAGTTCCATCTCTTTCTGATTCAGCTCTTTTCCTGTATCTCTCATTTCCACCATCTACATCATTACTACATCATGAAATCGTTCATACTTTATCAAATAGGTACTTCTCACGGCGTTTTTCCAATTCAATTCGTGCTGCTGCTTCTCTTTTCTTCCGATCCTTGTCCTACTTAATTACAACACTAGTATTAAGAAACAACCTCTTGTTCCTTTTCATATCGTTTCGTTAGATTTGCCTTATTTGCAGGGTGCCACTGCTTCAGCATCAAGTAATGGTGATTTATACTCATTGTGATGATAATCAATTCACAATCATTGATGTTTCAACTATGATACCAATGTTTCCTGTTCTTTGATCTCTTTAATATCTTTCGATTTCGCTAGCAACTCACTTTGAATATGGTACTTCACTCTTCTCCATCTATCACTACTGGAAATCAAATTCTGTGTACTGTATAACACTTTGAGAAAAAGATAGAAGGTAATAAAGGAAGAATACAGAAAGCAATAAAAGATGAAGACCAATAGTATGAGTTATTAATAGGGGGTGTATCCCTATTTTTGATTCTGTGCCCATTATTCTTGACTGTGGGTGGTGTCTTCTCTGTGTCCTTGGGAAGGTTATTTTAGACTGCCTGCTCGTTTATACAACAACGCTGT
Organism: Blastocystis sp. subtype 8; assembly: GCA_027406425.1. NCBI lineage: Eukaryota > Bigyra > Opalinata > Blastocystidae > Blastocystis > Blastocystis sp. subtype 8. The sequence goes on from JANPWN010000398.1 coordinate 8,580, forward strand.
GATTGGCCCTGTCCCTGTTGTGATTCGATAAGGGTAAGAACAGTATGTACCAGCAATTTGGGTCATCTTCCCGACGGTCAGAGGAAACAACTATAGTGTAGTCTGTTATTCGTATGTAGTGATCTTTTTAGTGAAGTAACAAAGAAACTATTTGAGGATGGGAAGCGAGAAATGATTGAGCGAAGTCGAGGAGGGTAACAAGTGTTTTGTGGGTTTTTTACGAATTAGGAGTCAGAAACTTTTAATTCCCGATGAAGAGTGTTTGAAGATGGATAAAGGACCTGAGTTCTCAAAATCCACTGATATTGACGTTGCTTCGGCTAATCTATCTGTTGGAACAGATTTAATAGATAACTTTGAAATACGTTACAAAGTATTGATTTGTGGGGAAAAGTGATAGGAAGGATTTACGTGTTCTTCGGAGATTAGGCTCTGGAACAAGTGGATGTGTAAAGGAGGTCCTCCATGTTCCTTCAGGCGAGATGATGGCAATTAAGATTGTTTCACTTGCTTCTGAAACTGTCTCCCGAACATATTTGTGTCGAGAGCTTAATACTCTACGCTTTTCTGAATGTCCATACTTTCTTGATTTTTATGGGGCTACTGTTTATGTTTTAGCTTGTTTGCAGAGTAATTCATAGGGTGGTGCTCAACTGCTGATCTTGATGGAGTATATGGATCTCGGCTCATTAGATTCAGTTCAAAAGAAGTTAGGCGGTACTATCCCTGAACCCCTTCTTGGAAAAGTAGCCTTTTGTGTAATGATACAGGAAGGAGTTGATTCTAGGTTCTCAGTGGGTTGCATTTTTTACACACAAAATTGAATATGGTTCATCGTGATATTAAGCCTGCAAATGTCCTGCTGAACTCGAAGGTGAGAGTTTGTCTTTGATTTTGATTCCTAGGGTGAGATTAAACTTACCGATTTTGGAGTTAGTGGTTACATGGATGAGACAGGAAAGATTCGGACATCATGGTCAGGCACAACGGCATTCATGTCAATATCCTTTTAAAATGCTTTATTTTATTTTCCTTCATGATTACCCTGAGCGCATTACAGGAGAGGTTTATGATGAGTCGAGTGATGTGTGGTCCCTAGGCCTAACATTGTACTATTGTGCCACGGGCAATTTTCCATTTGTAGACAATTATAGTAAGTATTCTTCATGGGATTCATTTCCAGAAGATGTGGGTTATTGGGAGTTGTTTTTCTGTATAAAAAACAACCCTATTCCTGATCTTCCTCCATCATTTTCTCGGGAGTTCAATGATTTTGTTCGGTTGTGTATGAAGAAGGAGCCATCTGAGCGACCCTCTGTCAGTATTTTACTCCAACATCCCTTTGTGACTCGCTTCAAATCGCTCGATGTATGTAGCAGTCTCCGAGATCTTGTCATCGAGACATATAAAGTGAATCAGGAAGATTTAGCTCATGAGGCAGGAGAATCGGTTGTCCAAGGTCCTCAATGCCCAGTCAATGCATTTGATTTGACTCTCAACGAATCATATGGGCCTATGGACTGCCCAGACCTCATGGTGATGCGGAATAATCGAGAAACATCAACAAGATTGCAGCCAATTCCAGAGAATGAAGCCTATTCAGATGATAGACCCTCTATTTTTCTTCAAGAGGAGTTTCTTTCTCCTCCTCCTATATCAAGTCGATCTGACACAACTACTGGTCGTATGCTGGCATGGTCATTGTACACAAAGATGGGAAATCATTCTGTCTCCCCACATGCTGAACCCTTGACTGTATCACCTCAACTGTTGGTGGAATCTGATGAGGGTACAGAAAATCCTTTAGATGAAGAAATAACAATTGAAGACGAAACGGATCAGGAGGACAGTAGATGTGGCAGTCGAAACTTGAGTCGTTTATTAAATTCATGGGATATCAGTGATTTTGATGGCCAGGAGACCCCTATTCTATCTGATACACTTTTGGTTCCGCCTTTAGACACAAATCCATCATCATTTCCTCAACCACATTCACTTTCAATTCAAGCAATCTCACTAGAAGGCTATCTAAAAGAGAATGAAAATAATTCCAGCTGTACAACCCCTCATATGGACTGTGGAAATGATATGTCTTCCACGCTAAATGTAGTCGAGAGTGTTCGGTCTACTGAGGATGCCATCACATTATGTGAAAGTCTTATTACTGATGGTCTGGCTTCTCCTTCGCGTTCCCATCGATCTGCTACGGATAATGTTGACAAAACTCTTTCAATAGAACCTATTCAACGGCACATCAGTCTTATTGACAATGATGATAAGGATATGAGAGAAGTATCTGAAGGAGAAGAAATGGAATGGAATATCCATGCCTATCCGCCTAGTACCATTCGATTGTGTAATGTCCCGACACGTCTGAGTAGTCCAGAAGTGGAACCTTTAAACTGTGCCCCAATTCTCGATCCAGTTGAAGAGGTGGTGGTTGATTTGTCTCACTGTAATGATTTTATCGAGCTCTCATTCATAGCCGATGCACTGAGTGGTAATCGATTCGGACTTACTCTAAGCGAAACACATCTGTGTATTGCTGACTGTCCTGAAGACGACGAGATGGATCTAGATGATACTGGTTCTCATTCACTGCTTATATCCATTGAGGATAACCTTGATTTAGAAAATCCTCTCTTTTTAGATGCCAAACGATCTTCGAAGCAGAAGCTCATGAATCGGATGATGGCTGTTTCTGTAATTCCTCCATCATCACGACCTGTATCCTTTACACAACAATTCATTCGTCGCTGGAATGCAATGGTACGGAGTATCCGCCGTTGGTGGAATCGACGACGACACCGAGAACCAGCTCGGGAGATTGAAATGGTGGACGTTACTGCCCAAGTGGATAACTCTCAACAAGGAAACGAAGAAAAGAAGGTCAAACGGCGACGGGGCTGCTTTAAGGTTTGATTGTGTTATTTTACCATGGAATTGATGTCATTCCACTTTTGATTGCTTGTTGTTCTTGCTCCTTCTGTTTGTTGCCAATAACCGCGGTTTTCATCCCTTCTGTGCTTTTTCTAAACTTGTCGTAAAAAGAGTCTGTGTATTTTGCGTTCGAGTTAAGGCAACCATCGAAGCAATGGGGCAGAACACAAGTAGTACTGAAAAGCCTGGAACCGATGCTCTCGTCTTGACCCCCAATATGTCACCAAAATCGTAAGAATCATCAGTTGGAGATTGACTGAATAGACCTCATTACATCCCCTCGGAAATGGGTATGTCTTCGCTGTACTCGTTCTCATTTTTTGTAGATGATACTGAGGGAAAGATGCCCGTAGTATTAAAATACAAAGGAACTGGAAAGGATGTCGCCATCGCTGCATCCTTCCTTAACGGCTGGAAAGATAAAGTAGTTTATAGACTGGTGATTGAAAGTGTGTAGATTAAATTACATCGAAGTGGGAACGATTTGTACACGATCCAAATGATCCCAAAGAAAGGCGATCATCACTACAAATTCTATGTTGATGGAGAGTGGAGGACTGATTCCTCCCAACCAACAATAGAAGAAGATGGATATCGAAATAATGTTATTAATTTGGAGAACTTTGTGACATATGATATGGAAGAGAAACAAGAGGAGATTCGAGCTAAGGAAGATATTGAGGCCAAATATAAAGTTGTTAAACAGCCTCCTTCATACGATGCTTTTACAGGAGAACCTCCCATTCTTCCCCCTTATCTTCGACAAATTATTCTTAACAAGGTTGAATTATCTGTGATGATTAATATTTATAGCCTTCTGTTAATGGTATTCCGACACATTTAGAGACCCCGAACCATGTCTCTGTGAATCATTTGTTCTGTAGGTCGCTTGAGAATGGTATGGTTATTACTGCTTCTACAACTCGTTATCAAGAGAAGTTTGTAACGACGCTTTATTACAATTACAATCCAAAGAAGAAAGACTAGTACTTGTCTTGTTTGTCAACAAACATGTTACTGTTTAGGATCATCTTTATCCTGACTAGAAGATAGTACGGAAAACGTATAATGAGAAATTCGAGATAGAAATGGCAAACTATGATCCCAGACTAGGGACATACCTTTTCCAACTCCTTCAGCTAGTGAATTTCCAGCCTTCCCAATATGCGATGTAATCGAGTCATCAGAACCAGTTGTTTGTTTTAGATGTTGAAATCGAACTTGGTTAGCCAATTTCAACACTTCCTCTGTCGGGGGCATTGGATAGTTTTGTAGCAGCTGAACATTGTGAGCAAAATCACCTTCAGAGAGTGCATCTTCGACATGTTGGATTAAGGCCGTTCCGATACAATGAACCAACTGAAATCGTTTGGGATCTGCAAGAATCGAATCCCAGACGCGAAGTGTTTCTGTAAGTGGAAACTCCCGTGCAAAAAGAGTTGTCATCCATCGAAAAGCGAAGAACTGAGTTTCAATACCAAGTTCTTTCTAGTGAATGAAGATTCAATGAAAACGAATACGAGACGAGCGAACGATTGAGGAACATGCATTTTCAAATAAGCTTCAAACTGAAGCAAGACACCTTCTCTATGGATTACATAAGGCCATTGAATAAACAAGCCTGTTGATGTACTGTCCATTTGTCGAATAAACAAATCACGAGTCTCCGACATGAGTGTGTTGAAGGCCAGAAATGTATCAGACTCAACAGATGCTGATACTATATGTTCCATCTATGAATCAAGCAACCAAGTAATAATTACAGAAGCATCTTCTGCCTTGGCAAATGCATACAGAAGTGGAGCTAGTAGTTCGTTCATTCCCTGAACATATCCAACGCTCCGATTCAATTTACCAAAAATATATAGTATTCTTGCCATAATCGCCTTGTTCATTACAAAGAAGGAACTCTCACTATATGTACGCTCACAGTCTTTCCATATAATATCACGTATTTCACTGTCACCAAAATCACGAGACCATTGACTTTCATTGCTTAATGCATTCACATCAACTATAGTAGTATTTGATTTTTTCCATGTTACATCTAATGGATTTGGAACATCCCGACAGTCTGGCTTCCCACACTGGGAGTTACGTTCCAGGATAAACTCGCGAACAAATTCTGAATACACTGATATGTTACTAACTGTTTCTTCCTCCCACAAAGATGGTTTAAACGAATGAACACCCAAAAGAACTTTCCAGAGAGCAGCTCGTGTTTCGGCATCTGAAAGGCCATTGAAAACATATTCTCGAAGATCACAAGAAAAAATAGTTCCTCCATCGTATACAGGGGTAAATGCTCTCTGCTTAAGAGTAAATCCATGAAGATCAACTTGCGAAGGGGATATATCCTTCGTTGTTAAATCATATTCACGCATAGGCAGAAAGTTCTATCTTTCAACCAAAGTATCTTCATGTACATCTTTCGTATCCCACAATTTTCCCCTTATAATCCCAAGGTCTGCAAGTACAGAACCGGAATTCATTAGTGGTTTCCCAAACACAATAATAGTCGGTCGCTTTGCCTCTCTTAATACATATTTTGCATCATCTTTATTCATTTCTGATATATTTATATCATTTACAGACACTATGAAGTAACCAATTTCAATACATGCTGCATTCTACAAATAAAATCAAGCAAAATGATGGAATACATATAGAGGATAATAAGAGCCACCATTTCGTGAGAATCCAGACACAATGACATGACCGCTTTCTGTTTCTCCAACACGGAAACCAAGTGGTCCATCTCCAAACTTGACTTTTATCAAACTATCTGCATAAAGATTGAGCATATCTATAAAGAAGTGATGTGTTCTTTGCGCCAACTGGATTCTTCTTCTCCTAATGATATCTTATCAATAGATTTGGTGGATTTATATCCGTTTCAGTAATTTTAGGTAGAAATAAACTCTATACACCTTTTTACAGATGTCACAAGGGTTATACTTTTGGTTCCCCTTAACTCTAGAAAGTGGAGTGAATTTAATCGAGGTACTTCCAAGCTCATTACCTTCAATGTACCCTCATCTCCGTTAACAGAACAGAAAGCCGCACTCTTTGACATGGACTCGACATTAATCGAATACAAAAGAGATATCCTTATCTAAAGAGAATATCAGGTAGATCTTAATGGACACAATATGAAATAGTATCTCTAGAGTACCCAAATGTACCAGAGAAGCTAAGACAGTTCAGGGAAGCGGGATATGCAATCTTTGTAGTCTCTAACCAAGCCAAACTGGAGAATAAAAAGATCACTTTGGAAATGCTCAAAAAGAAGATCGAAAGTGTTTCGAAGTTGCTTGGTGTAGATGCAGTGTTTCTTCTCGCTGGATATTATGATATTTTCCGGAAGCCTTCGTTTGGATCATTTGAGTATATTCAGACTCTAATGAAAGTTCCATTAACTCGAGAGAATTGCTTCTTTTGTGGAGATATGATTGGTCGTATGATTATTGTTCGTTGGTAAATTTTAGTAGGCGGCTCTAAACATACAAGTGACGGTAACTTTGCACGGAACTGTGGGATTACACTCTATCATCCCAAAGCAATCTTTCAGTCCAAAACACTGTTACCAGAAGGGTCTTTTTCCTATCCGAAGCTCCTTTTTGACCCTGTTACTCTACGGAAGAATCGTACGACTGTGTATTCTCTATGAATCATAGAAGATGTGAACTTGAAGTCACTTGTTCATTCTTCAGATAAACCCGAGATTGTTCTTCTTGTTGGCCCTCCTGCTTCCGGAAAATCAACCCTTTGTGATACCTTCTTTTCAGATTATATTAGAATCAATCAGGATACCCTAAAGACTATTGCAAAGTGTATCAAAGCAGCTACAACGTCTCTGAAGAGTGGGAACTCAGTGATTGTAGATAATACAAATGGAAATAAGGAAGTAGTTTATGTGAATGTGGTGAACGATAGGTTCGTGGGAGATGGATTAAACTGGCAAAGAGCTTCTCCATTCCAATTCGAGCTATTGTGCTGGATGTCTCAAAACAGCTTGCCCTTCATTTGAATGCTTATCGATCGTTTGGGTTCAATGGAGATAAACGTCATGTCCCTGATGTGGCGATTAATATGTTTTTCAGCAGACTTGAAGTCCCAAATGAAGCGGAAGGCTTCCAGAGTATCTGTACCATTCCCTTTGTGCCACAAAAGTTTGCATCGGAGGAGGAGGAAAAATACTTCTACTCCATTATATACTGAATGTTTACCAATGTTTTCGAAAACGTGGTCTATTTGATTGTTTTCAAATAGTATTTGACAAATACAAATAGAATCCGGAAATCGGAGCTATTTTACCAAACTTTGAAAAATAAAAAATGAATTCTAAGGCACCTCGGAAGAAGGTACCGGTGAAAACTATTTTTCACCATGTTATTCGTGCCAAATTGTATGCTATTCTAACAATGAATGCCCTGGAAGGCATGATGTTAGAAATGGACCATCTTGTTCCTTCAGATCAGAGTAATAGTTACCAAATAGTCTGGTAATAATGTTTTAGGTCACTTTGATATCTTTGACGAGCACTGGAGAAGATATCAACGAGGTATCTTGTTTCCAACAAGCCATGGAGACTACTTGGATCGTGCAGTGAAGAGTCTTGCAAAAGAACTGGATGTACCTGTGAATGTGGAGTTATTGAATGCTCAAGCCGTGAAGGTTAATCTTATAATGGATTCATCACCTATAGAAAGTCATCATGTCCCTCGCTAGAGGAGCTAGTGAACGAGAACGAGAGGAGATTTCCGAATGGTTAAACGAAAATAATGAGTTTATTATTAAATCTCCGCGATATGAGCAGTTAATTGACCATGCTTGCATGTTCTTCTATAAGAAGTCTTCAAGTCAGGTCAGCGAGGATACTCTAAACTTCATTCGGAGATCTGCAAATGAACTCCTTCGTAACAAGGCATCAAAAGAGGCAATGCGAAAGCGTCTCTGTGTAGAAGAAGATGATGAAGCTGCTGTAGAAAAGGTGATTCGTGATAATGAAATGATGCCTAAAGATTTTGATATGGATGATGAACCCAAGGACAGTGCAAGTAGTGATGAAGAATTGATTCTTGGAAAGAATGAGTATTTGGATATGGTAAAGCGAGAAAAGCCTGATTATGATGATGCAAATGGATATCAAGAGAAGCGCACAAGGGAGAATTCTTCTATGCAACTGTAAATTGTCTTTTTCAGTGTGTCTGTTACAAAGCTACAATACTAAAGAATCCATTATAAGGGGTGCAAGACTCTTGCGACTAATTGGAGTGTCGGTTGTCCAGTAGTGAGAATCTGATTCTTTCAAATTGAATTTTGCTTTCAGGAGATTTTCTATGTAATCCAGTTTGTCCTTTAAGTCTGTTCTTGGAAGATAAAAAGAAATCTCTCGTTTGGGGGAGCCATTTACAAGAACAGAAGAAAAAATGAAAATATCTAATTGATGATCGTCACAGTATTCTAGTGTTCAGAAGAGTAATACCAATACTATCCAATTCTTCCGAAAACGATTCTTTCTTCATAATGGACGATAGACTTACCAGAACTGCACTCCATCCAATTCGAATTCCATTTCGTTGAAAAAGCTTATAGTCATATTCGAATGCCTCTCGAATTGACATGGATTTCCACAAGCCAGGATCATACTTACTATTAAAGAGTCGTCCGTACAACGATTCTTCAAGATCAATAGAAGGTTCAATTCATACCCTGATCAATAGAAACAAACGATTGTAACCAATGAACTGCATCAATATCTCTCAGTGTTGTCTTGTTTACGGTTGGATTGAGATTCAATGTATCTAACAGAATAACACCCTCAAGAAGGGGAGCTAGTACAGACTGCTGCGGTGCTATTGGATTTTGGCGTAATTTTTCTGTGATTAGAGTACAACAAGACCCAACACCTCGCTCTAGTCTCACAACCAATTGTCAGGCCTACCAATTGTTGGGTCATAGGAAATATCCCGCATATTCCCCGTAACTGCAGGATAAAGTCTCTCATCCTTACGATGATCAATGATCTCAATAACTCTCTGAATGAATTAATTTACAAGTCTAAACATCCTCAAGACCACTAAATTCGGAAGAGAGAACATTGTGATCGACAAGATGAAGAAGAATTCTCTCTTTCTTTAGTTTCAGGTCTTTTATACATTCATTCACTGTCAGCAATGGAGAATGGTCAATTCCAGCAATTCGGAATAATTCGTTGACCTCACTTCTCAAGCGTAGTTTTTCTTTTGAAATGAATACTAATGGAATAGAACAGCGATTTTCATCACCAAGTTGCTATAAATAAGGTAGATCACCAATACTAACTGTATTCAGCATAAACGAATAAACGATACTTGAAATAATGCTATCGGCATCGGACGCCTAGATTATGAGAATATAATGCTGATAATGCCTGATTTCCAATTACAATATCGAGGATCTGTTTGGAGCTATGGATCCAATGAGATATTGCAGATGCGGATCCTCTTAGAAATGTTGACAATTCCATCTTAAGTAATAAATAGCAAAGTGATATGAATGGGTTTTAAAATAGAAAATACTATTAGGAGACAAGTGAATAGGAATGGGAAGACAATGACGACCTTAGCCCTTTTTTACACTCTCATTGGTCCCATCGGAACCCCTTATTAAACATACAGTCCGTACTAAAACAAGAATGAAGAATGGATTCTACCTGAATAAAGAATAGTCCCTTTTTTTGCAGTTAGAGACAGTAAAACTAGCTATTTCAGTCGAATAACAGATTCGTCAAAAAACATGTCTCCTGACTTAGGAAATACGATCAGTATTGATCTAGGTACAACCTATTCAACTGGATGTTATCTGGATGAATCTGGGAAACTCAGTGTAATTGAAGATCCAAACGGGATTCGTTACATCCCTTCAGTTGTTACATTTGGTAATACTACAGTTGTCGGAGAGGTAGCTGCCGCAAACAAGCGTGTAGGAAAACCCAACACCTTTTACGAGTCAAAAAGACTCCTAGCAAAAGCGTTCAAGGATAAAGAGGTAACAAGATTAGCAAAGTATTGGCCGTTCAAAATTGTCGAAGGAGAGAACAAGCGAGCTGGATACGAAGCTGTTATCAAGGGAACAAGAAAAATCCTCTATCCTGAAGAGGTAGCAGCTCAGATTATCAAGTATTTTTGTGATTTGGTAGAAACAAACACAGGACGAAAGATCACGAATGTTGTTATCACAGTTCCAGCATTCTTTGACTCAAATCAGAGAGCTGCTACAAAGGAAGCTGCTAGTATTGTTGAACGTAAGTGTCTTTATGTGATTGATGAACCAACTGCAGCCGCTGTAGATTTCTCTGTTGAAAATGATCTTAGAAATAAAACGTTGGTTGTGTATGACCTTGGAGGTGGCACTTTTGATGTATCGGTGATGTCAATCAAGGAAAAGGAATATAAGCCAATTCGTATTAACGGTGATTCTAATCTAGGAGGAGCCAATTTTAATAATCTTCTCTCTGATATCATTATGGAACAAATCCGAATGGAACTGGAAGAGCCAAATCGTTCATTCACACCAAAAGAGAAAGCCAGAATCCAAGAGGCAAGTGAAGAGGCCAAAATCGCCCTATCGACTACCGATTCCTATGAAGTTCCTGTCGAATTAGATGATAATGAAATTGTTGTCTATGTGACGCGTGATCAATTTGAGAAGAAAATTCGCCCTCTGATCCAGAAGACAGTAGAGATCACAAAGGAATGTGTAGAGGAAGCAGGGTTATCCTTGGATCAGCTAGACTATGTGGCAATGATTGGTGGATCTACTAATATTCCTCTTATTAAGGATATGTTAAATGAAGCATTCCCGTTAGCTAGTGTAAAGCATACGGGAGATGTACGTTCTGCCGTGGCAAGAGGTGCTTTTATGTGGATTACTAAATCCGTTGATTGTCGTGTGGGTCCTGGTGATCAAATTATATCAGAGAAGACGGGAGGTATGATTGTACCAGAACGCCAGAGTGGAATGGTGGTTCCTGAAAGACAGAGTGGAATGGTGATACCTGAAAGACAGAGTGGAATGGTGGTACCTGAAAGACAGAGTGGAATGGTGGTACCTGAAAGACAGAGTGGAATGGTGGTACCTGAAAGACAGAGTGGAATGGTGGTTCCTGAAAAAAGAAATGATGAAATTGAACCAGAGGGTCCCAGACCTACTGGTGGAATGGTAGTCCCTGAGAAAGGAGAAGATGGTGTAGAGCCATCAAAATCTGAGCGAACTAGTGGAATGGTAGTCCCCGAGAAAGGAGAAGATGGAATTGAACCATCGAAATCTGAACATGGCGGAGAAAAATCGGATCCTCCGGAAACTGACGAGGTTAATCAAAATAATTCAGTGTTTGTAGTAGGAACTGACGAGGGTGAAGAGAAACAACCATCATTGATAGATACATTAGCTATCAATCAAATTCCTAGCGGTACTGATTATGGCCGCCCGATAGAAATCATAAATGGATCAGGAGCAAGAAAAGAGAATCCATATGAATTACCTCCTCCTATAATGGAGCCTCCTCCTATGTTTCCTATTAATCCTGTGGTGAAAGGTCCAATTGGGGTGTTAGGACTAGATGTGGGTATCAAAGTACTAGGTGGAATAATGGATGTGATTATTCCTCGAGGAAGAGAGTTGCCGTCGAGTGCAGAGAAGGTATATTCATGTGAACGAATGGATTCTCCTGTTGATATCATATTATATCAAGGAAATCGTCCTAGGACTGAAGACAACCAGCGAATTGGAGCTGTAGCAATCAATATGAGAGATGATACTACAATTAAGAAGGGACGTTTCTATCTACGTGTGTGTGTGGACTATCAGAATATGGTAGCAGTTTACGTGAAGTACCATAAGAAGGAGGAATGGACAGAACTGAAAGAATTGAATCAGAGTTTACTGTTCAATGATGAACAAATTGATCGTATGAGAGATGACGCAAGGAAACTAGAGGATTCAGATAAGCGCTTTATGGAATGGATGGATTTGAAACACAAATTCGAGGAATTGTTGAGCATGTACAAAACTCATGAAGATAGAGATGTATATGATCCAGCAAGGTATGATCAGTGGGAAGCTTGGATGAGAGATCATGCAAAACCTCCTAGGAATGGACTTATTACAGAAGAGATGAAAAGCGAGTGGAGATCAGCTATCGAAGATGTCGAAAGTGCTCTGAAGATGTTTTTCTAATTGTGTATATTGTTTTTTAACAGATTCCTTCACTAGTACCAGAACAAGATCACAATTCTCCAGTCTTTCCTTTGAATATTAGTTTATTCAATTCTCTAATGTCAGAAAGTGAAAGCAGTGAATTGGTTGATAGTGAAGCTGGTCTGGAAGAGATGGAGGATGAGAACCTTCTGTCTTCTGGTTCAGATGATGATATAAATGAATCTTCAGATAATGAAGAGCTCATGGAGGATGAGAATAATGTGGAAGAGGAGTTTCTAGAGGATAGTGAAGAGGATGAAGAATTGAGTAGTGAAGATGAAGAGGAAAAGAAACTGACAGAAGATGAGCTTCGTCGTATTCATATGGACGATTTCTCTTCAGACGATGAGGTTTGGTATGCCTGTTATTCAGTAATATTTAGGAAGCCGGAAATACGATTGGAAACATTCCAATTAAGTGGTATGACAAGTATGATCACATTGGGTATGATCTGAATGGTGAAAAGATTATGAGACCCAAGTCACTGGATGCCATTGATAAGTACATCCATTCCCATGACAAGAATGAGAGGTTGAAGCAAGGCAAGAATATAACAAGTAGATGGACGATATACGATGAGAAGGAGGGTAAGGAGATTCATTTAACACCTCGTCAAATCTCAATTATCCGCAATCTTCAGAATCATCGGTATGCTGATCCAGGTTACAATGATGAGACTGAATACATTCCCTACTTCTCAGGTGAAGTTAGTGTTCTTCCTTGGTCTGATCCTCCACCTTCCAAGGATGCATTCATTCCTTCAAAGTGGGAGCGTTTAAAGGTGAATGAAATCCTCGTAGGTATACTAGAGGGTCGTTACAAGCCTCGTAGCCATTTAGCAGGAGGTTGATATGTAGATAAGAAAAAGGAGCATAAACTGTATGAGATGTGGGAGACTGAGGGAGAAGAACGGAAGAATGGTCCTCCTAATCTAATGGCTCCTAAGTTACCTCTTCCAGGTATATGTGGGAGATATGTCTGAGGAATAGATCACAGTGAATCCTACAATCCTCCTGAAGAGTACTTGATGAGTGATACAGAGAAGAGGAAATGGGAAGAAACAGATCCTGAAAAGCGAGAGAAGAATTATGTCCCTCAAAAGTTCTCGTGTCTGCGTCGTGTTCCTCTATACAATAACTTCGTGAAGGAGCGTTATGATCGGTGTCTGGATCTCTATCTCTGTCCTCGTACCCTGAAGCGCAAGATGAATATTGATCGGAATGTCTTGTTGCCTCAACTCCCTAATATCAGTGAGTTGCGACCCTTCCCCACGACTCAAACACTGCTCTTCGAATCACAAGCAGATCGTGTGCGATCAGTGCAAGTAGATGCCAGTGGGTATTATGTGGCGACTGGAGGAGATGGGAAAGAGTGTAGGAGATGAGGAGGAGTTGAGATATAGTGCATATTATTGAGATCATCACGGGACGTGTCATGAAGACATACTCATTCCCCTCAGTAATTCAGCAGATTCGCTGGAACCCATCTCCCTTGTTGAGTGATGTGTTAGCAGTAGTGTGCGATTCCACAGTGTACTTCCTGGATACAGAAATGAGTGGCAATGGGGAGATTCATCAACGCTGTCAGGATCTGTTAAGAAGCAGTCGGAAGGTAGGAATGAAGAGAGGAAGTGATGTAAAGGAGACTGAACGCGAAGAAGTGCGTGGAGTGACATGGTTAGTGAATGATGGATCTGGGGTTGATGGATTTGTGAGTGATGATAATGTGGTTGTGCTGAAACATACAAATCCAGTGAAGGATGTGGCATGGCATCACAAGTACATGAAGAGATGATGAATGAGAGATAGAGGTGATTATGTGTGTGTGAATGCCAGTGATGCTTCTTCTTCTATTGTCTATATTCATCAACTCAGCAAGGGGCATTCTCAGATTCCAATCAGCAAGATGAAGGGCATTGTCCAACGAGTTCTCTTCAGTCCATCTGCTCATCCGTATCTGTTTGTAGCCACACAAACAGAAGTCAAGATATACAATCTGGTGAAACAAACTCTCGTGAATAAGCTGAAGACAGGAGTGAAGTGGGTGTCTTCGATGGCAATTCACCCTTCGGGAGACAACCTCGTTGTGGGTTCTTATGATTGTCGTTTATCGTGGTTTGATCTGGATTTGGCTTCTACACCATTCAAAACGTTACGGTATCACAAGAAGGCAATTCGCTGTGTTCAGTTCCATAAGAACTATCCTCTGATGAGTACCTGTTCTGATGATGGAACTATTCATATCTTCCATACAACAGTATACAAGTGAGCATGAGGAAACAAGGTGATTTGTAGCGATTTCATTCACAATGCACTCATTGTGCCTCTCAAAGTGCTTCGTGGACATGAAATCAAAGGAGAATTGGGTGTATTAGATACAGAATTCCATCCGAGTCAAGTAGGATATATGGGGGTGAGTGAGTTTGTAGCCTTGGATTCTGACTGCTGGAGCTGATGGTACCGTAAGGATGTACATCAACATTCCTTAATCTCTTTATCGCTTATTTGTTAAATTAAACTCTGAAATCTCATTTCTTATGAATGACCGTTTCAATTACCACGTTTCCCTCTTTGTTTCAAAGTCTATATCTCATCTAATTCAAATCCATGAG
>JANPWN010000399.1:0-51786 GCA_027406425.1 Blastocystis sp. subtype 8
CACCATCATCGGCATTACACGCTTCGAGATCACTCCAGGAACAGATGCCAGCATTCTAACAACTTGATTCTGTTTTCCCATCAATTGGGGAAACGGGGAAACAGCATTTCCACTTCGGTTGTTGTTTTCGTGCTAGGAAAGTCGGTAAAGGAAGATGAATTCGAAGACAACGATTTGGTCGAATAATACGGTGATTCCACCCATGATCTTCGAATGTGTCCTGTCGAAAGTATACCGAAGTAATGTATTCTCAACCGAAAGTTTTCAGTTTATTAATTCCTTGAATCTAAAGAGTATCGTGTATCTCGGTGAGGACAAACTAGATGAGAATCTGATATCATTTTGTGAATATCATAACATTCGAATTGTTGGTTAAAGGTGTTGGCTTGTGACTTTAGTTCAATCTTGAATGTAAGCGTATTAGTAAGGATGACTGGAAACCTATGTCTGAAGACGATGTGAAAAAGGCTATCGAATATATTTTGAATCCAGAAAATGCTCCCGTCTTGGTAATGTGCAAGTAGCTACAGTCCTTATGGATAATATTATAGAGATGGTATTGAGAAGACAGGAGTTGTAATTGCTTGTCTACGAAAGTGCTTTAATTGGTGTTTTACAAGTATCATTCAAGAAGTAATGTGTTACTTTTGTTTCAGATCATAGTACCGACGGGAAGCTCATGATGTTCAAACAAATCCCAATGCTGAGTTGTTCATTGAACTTTTTTCTCCTGATCTCGTTTCTCTTCTCTTTTCTGTTTAGATAAACACACATATTGACATACATACATGCATAAAACAACTTTAGAAAAGCGAATCATTTACATCTAGATCAAAATCAAGCTCAAAGTTCATATCACTCCAATTCATATGATGACCCTCACAAGCATCCTTCGTTCCATTCTCCACTTTCTTCTTTGCATCCTCCACCAAAGGCAACAACGAACTATATGGACGTTGTCCTGCCATTTCCATTCGATTCTCAAAATCGACAACCTTCTCATATAACCCACGCTTATAGCAATCCATAATCAAAAACAGATATGTTGAATAGGAGACATCACCCCAGGCAGCCAAAAACCCCTCAACATCATCCCACTGGTTGCGCTCAGCTAACAGCTTCACGATAGGTTCGTAATGGTAGTGAGAAGCATCTACATTCTCTGAAGCTCTCACTTCATTCAGAATTGCTACAGCTTTCTCCAACTGACCACAACGGGAATATAGGTCAATCATAGAATGGTAGAAAAAGGAAGTTTTCTGGAGTCCGCACTGCTTGAAGTGCTCAATACACATCTCGCCTCGTTCAAGATCGCCACACAATCCACATGCTAAAATCAGTTTAGCATAACTCGAAGCATCTGGTTGATAGTGATCTTCCACCATATCCGAGAAGATTTCAAAGGCATCATCCAAACATCCAGCATTTCCTGCAGCCAAAATTAGTGCTTCATAAGTGTATCGATTAGGACGTTTACAATCATGATCCGTATCAGGACAGGACCGCATGTAATCAAACATGGTCAAAGCATCTTCATAATTCTTAGCCTTACTACACGTTGCTATAAAAGCAGTGAGAATATACTGATTGGCCTCTACACCATCATGCTGCATGCATTTCAAGAATCGCTTTGCTTGTTCTACATCACCGATCTTCGCACAGCAAGACATCAAGGAAGTGTATGCATGCTGACCAACAACATAAGAACGATGGCTCAACTCGGAATGGAAATCAACAGCGATCTTCAACTTATAGTGATTCTCCAGATGGGGAGCTTTTGCAATTCCAGAAAATAGAGCATTTGTACACACTGCACGGGCTGGAAGAGGACCCTTCGTCAGATCCGTTAATAACATCTGGAGATACGTTTTGGATGGGGCGATGGGATAACAGGCAGCCATCAAGGAGGAGATGGTGTATTCATCAGGACTGATAGAATACTGTTCCATGTTTTGACGCATACGGAATGCTTCTAAAGGAAGTGCCTTTCGTGCATAATAATCAATCACAATATTGAATACATAACTGTTCAAATCAATTCCATGGGAAATCATCTTCTTCAAAAGACTCTCGGCTTCCGAGGGAACATCCGCTGCTAGACAGGAGCGAATGAGAATTGACATTGTGTGACGATCAGGCATGATGTTTTCTTCAATCATGGTCCGATATACATCAAAGGCTTTGGTTTTGTTTTTAAACTCCTCACACTTCTTGAGGTACACGTTAAACATCATAACATCGGGATTCAAACCACGACGTTTCACTTCTTGCATTACCAAAGAGGAGAGTTGTAATGAGTTGCAGGATTGAATTACTTTCGTGTAGTCACGAATATCAAGCTCATAAGGCAAGGAAAGGAGTTCTAACACTTTCGCTTGCAGATCCTCACTCTTTCCCTTTCCAGCTATAATGCTACTAAGAAGACTTTCTTTCTTGCTGCGGAGACTTGACGGGTTGAAACGAGCATTGTGTTTTTTTCCTTGTGACGTAGCCTTCTTTTCCTGACTCTTTGGAGTGAATTCAGGAACCTTCTCAACACCGCTACACATGAATGATCAACATAATTCAAACCACATAGAGGAAAAAGAAGTCATCGTATGCGTCTTCTGCTGAGGGATGCTCGATCCAACAGCAACACTGTACTGTTTGATGCCATTAATAGTCGGCTTGATCCCTTTTCCCAAAGCAGTGGCAATCACTGGTGTCCGAATCAGCTGCTTTGGAATTCGAGCGAACTTCAAACTAACGGCTTCCATAGTTTTGTTTTTACGCTCTTCTAACCAAAAGTGAAGACTAAAAGAGGGAAACGGAGAAACTTCATGTTCTATTATAGATGCTTCCTTATATTCGCTAATGCTAGTAGATTAGTTAGGAAAGCTCGTCAAATCCTAAATGCAGTTATTAGGCACGTTGCATCCGCGGATGACCCAATGGATGTAGAAATAGTAGTATTTTATCCCAATTCTTTCATTTTCCTCCTTATCACTTAAAGAACACCAGTGCACTGATTCACTCAATTCCTTGTAATGTTGTCAAGAGTTCGTAAAGTCGTTGTATTAGAGATTTGGAAATAAGTGATTTACGTAGAATCCTCAGCAAGTGAAGATTGCTGTGAGGATCCTCAAGCGATTGGAATCAAATGAAGTAAACATTAGGGAAGGAGAAAAGATTGTGAAAGAAACAGTGAAAGAGGTAAGTTGTGTCGTTGAGTGGATTCGCTGTTATTTGGATATCATCTTACTTGGATATAGATGAAACCCAATACAAAAGTGCAAACCCAAATTCCTCCGAAGTCGGTATCAAATTCTGTAGGAAAAGGTGTAAAACAAGCACAATCCACGAATAAGAAATCAATGGGGGCAGCAACGAAAGTTGTCCTAGCGACAGTTGTAGGTCTCCCTGTAGTCATGCTTAGTGGAATGAAGTGGATTTGGAGGAGGATTATCACTATTAGGTTGTCTCCAGATTTCTTTTATCGTTGTGAAAGGGAGTATCCTCGTGCAGTTGATTTTGTACGTCGGTATATCCCTTTAAATTGGCCTGCAAAGAAAGAATCGGTTCAAGAGAATGATTTTAGTACTACTATTAGTTCAAATGAGTTGGAATCAGAAGTAACTCAATTGCTTCAAAATGTGGAAACATCCTTGGAAGAAGAAGAGGTGGAGAGTGATGAAAAGGTTGAGGGTGTTGAGAGTGGAGAAGATGAAATGGATATTGCTCATGCGCTGGCTGTGTTAGCACTAGCTCGAGTGATGATAGAGAAGGAAAAGGAGGAAAAATCTGAGTTTTCTTCAGAGGAGAAGGTAGAAGAAGAATCTGAGATCGTTCCAGAAGAGACACAAGAAAAAAAGGAGTGTGAGGAGTGTGAGATGGTCCTAGAAGATACTCAAGATATGGAATCTGAAGAAGTCCCCGAGGAGGAGTGTGGATTGCAGGAGAAGGAACCAGTAGAGAAACCAGAAGGAAAATGCGAATCGCAAGAAGAGTGCAAATTACTAGACACATCTGAACAAGTTCCAAAGCCTGTAGTCGGTATTGAACCCTCTGAGGCCCCCAGAGAAGCACCCGAAACTCTGGATGTAGTCATGTGTCACCTCCTCAATCCTAGACAGCTATTCTAAAACGTGTTGAAAGCACTATTTTGGAGACTGTAACGCCCATCACAGCGGAATTATCATCCTCTCTTGTTTCCTCTCTCTCTGATGATCTTCGTCAGAAACTCTTATCGTTACAGCAACAAGTGCGTCAGCTATCTGTGAGTGAGTCCAGACGACTGTATGAAACATTAACGGAACAGAAAAAAGAGTTGGAGGAGGAATTCGAACTGAGGACCCAGGAGCGACTCAAAGAAGTAGAAGAAGAAGAGAATCAGAAGTCTAAAGAGAGAGTTAAGAACCAAGAAGAACGAATTCGGGGTCGGTTCGAAACTGGAATTGCGAAGTTAGAAGTACAGGTGAACAGATGAAATTATGATTAGAGTCTTTTCCATCGTTCTCAACAAGAATGTGAAAGTGAGTCTCAAGAGGATGGAGAAGTGACACGGGAAAGAATGCGCGAGCGAGTGATAGAAGATTGGGCAGTTTTAACACAGTCACATCTCCAACAGATTCTGAAAGAAGCATCAGAGATACGAGATAACCGTGTTGAAGTGAGTGTGCAATGAATTAGTCAGAAGTAGGAGATCTCAAAACATCAAGCTGTTCTCCAAATGCTGATAGAGAAAAACCGTGAGAATCAGGAGCTACTTGAGGAAGCAGGAAAAAATCAGGAATTCCAGAAAAGTATCATCGATTTGCAACAAGCGATATTGGAGGGAGAACCACTTGAGACTCCAATATCAGAACTGGTATGACTATTTCACAATTTATGATTTAAAGAAGAATCTCAGTTCCAATGATCCAATTATGATGCACATTCTTGGAAGTATTCCAGAATCGAATCTTCAAAAAGGAGTTCCTTCTACTGCTTATTTCTATGCCTCGTTCGTTCAGTTACTCAGTATGATGTGTAGTTTTAATCAACTTCTACATGATGCACGTGTGGCGGCAAAAGTTCCCTCCAATTCTGGTTTGGCAGGCCAGTTGTTGGGACGAACCGTCGTTGCCTTAATGGGAACAGAAGGTGTGGACAAGGAGGACCCATTGGTACGTCTGGAGACAGTTCAAAAGTGTCTGCTACAGTGATGATTAGGAGAAGATATGACTTGTAGAGGCGACCTGCAGGGAGCTTTCGATGCAGGAAGTAAGATTGAAGGTGGAGCTGCGGAAGTAATTGCTATGTGGTTGGAAGAAGTAAGAGATGCATTGCAAGTAGAGAAAGCGATGAAGGAGTTGATGCTCCATGTAAAGCGAAACGAGTTCTTAATTGTTTGTGTGAATTCAATTTCTACTATAGACACATCACACACCATAATTCATAGGAACAAACATATCAAACAGCATCTATCTTACAGTCATCACATAACACTTCTCCAGTATCCACCCGTTTCTCACATATATTACAGCGACTAGAAATCACTCCATAATTCATCTCATACACTTTGTCTTCCTTCCTCTTCTTCTTTTTCTTCACAGGAGTCTTCACAATACTCTGATCTCGACTACGTGTTTTCTCCTTCTTGTTTCCAAATACATATAAATGATACATTTCTGACGAAAAGAACTACAATTTATCACATATTTAAAATCATACGTGTTTCTGGAATCGATAAATAAGCACGAATAATAAGCAATTACAAATTATACACAAACTATCCCATATAAGTCCCAGAGGCGCTCCATAAACACGATAGGAACTCTGTAAGGACCATCGAATAATCGCGGTTATCGCTTCCACAACTAGCCCAGCTCCAGCCGCACTCACAATCAGTAGATATTGTGTCTGTGTGTTCAATGAGATCCAACAGCCAAATATTCCAAAGATGATTGTAATTCCAATCAATATGTAAAATACAGACCTATTTGTGAATTCCAAAAAAAGAACATACATTAGCAAATACTTTACCTTCATCACAATAATGTCTGTAATGAGTCGAACAAACCAATTCGAAGCTAACCAACACACATTACCAACAAAGAAGTGCATTGCAAACTTCGCTACATAACGGAGCAATAAATGACTCAAAAGCAAGGACACAACGACACACACAAGTTCAACTATACTCCTCCATAATACATTTGATTTCTGGAATTCCTCAAAAATGACAGAAATGAGGATATAATAGAGAATGAAGAGGAAAAGGGAGGCATTAACGAAAATAACAGAATAGTACAGATTTCGGTACCCTAAAGCACTGACATAAATACCCACGATTAATGGCAGGATAACAAAAATGAACGAAGACTGATTCATTTGATTCAGAATGGCGAGAGGCTGCATAGAATACGAGGGAATGATTATCTCCTCATCAACACAACCACGATAGTAATTATTGACTGAATCACGGATCAATCCTGATGGAATGCGAATTGAGTAACTATTATGGAATTCAAATGAGGAACTTAAAGGGAACCGAATTTGCTCATTTCTTAGAATTAGGTCTGTTTTGGAAATCTGTAGATGAGGAATGATTAATGTCACTACAATAGATGGTGAATTGATTCTTGGATGTGTAACTATGATTGACTGAGAAGATTCGGAACCAGAAATCTGCACCTGTTTGTTGAATTCCATCACTAGTATTGGTTTCATCACCTTGTCTAATGTCACCGCTACAGCACTCCAGGAGACGGAAATAACCACCTTTTCAACCACAATCGATTCAGTTAAATCTCCCGCCAGTTCATTTCCCGCCAAATCGGTAATCAGTTTGTGAGGAACACGAACAGACATGGGACCATTTGCTATAGCTCGAACAAGAAGGGAGAAGCTACAATGGAAGAAGTTATAAACATCATACCGATCACTTGCTACAGTTGCATCTTCCACTTCACCATTATTTACATCAATACAGTCTCCAGAACTTCCAATTGAACAAATCATACTCAACAATCTTTTCTTAGTCACCAGTCGTACATTATCAATCACAGACAAAGACGGGTTATGAAGGAATAAAATAGATTCTGACAGCTCGAATGTAAACCAAACTCTATCTCCATTCGTTATCTCTTCTTGAGGAGATGAAGCTAGCAATGAAGGTCGCATGGAGTCTATATATCAAAACCCCGAGCACTCAACCTACCATGAGTGATACAGAAGGACAGGGGAATAGGATTCTGTTGGTGGCTATTCATTCCAACAAAAGTATCTATTTTGACAATCCAAAAAAAGTCCATACTTTTAAGAATATCTACACAGACCTGTCCTTGTACTGTTGCCTTGATAAGAAAATCATAGTAATATGTGTTGATTCCCGTGGTAACATTGGTGATGATATGAACTACCGAATCAAGTGAGACCAGAAATCCATTCTTGACCACAAAATCCTCCACAGCAATATGAGTTAATGGCTCAGTACTAAGAAGCTGACAAGCAATTGTGCTGTTGGATGTGAGGGGCAGGAGACTACTCACAATAGCTAAAGAGAACTCTGATGAGTCGACTGTGAGAGAGAGAGGGGTGCTTCGAACATTCATTGCTCCTGAAGAATCTGTAGCAAAGCTCTCTGGTGCTACACATCGCATCGCCAGTGAAGGGTCTAAATTTCATTTATCCAGTATAATCCAACTCATCAATTGATTTGGGATTATATCAAACTGGAAGACACGATCTGTCAGAATCTCTCCATTCATCACAACACAGTTCTCACATACAATTTCGGCGATCTAAGAATCAATTTTTCATATAATTATCACATTCACTTCGATCACATCTCTTGAGAAAATACCAACTATTTTGCGCTTAAACATATAAAGTCCTCCATCACTCATGTCCCATAATACCAAACTAGGTCGATTTCGTTCATAGCAAAAATCAACCCGAATTTCGGCATTATTTCTTGCACCAGCAATCGAACATACGGAATACGCACTGATACGAATTGTCTTCCAACCACTCACATCTCCATCAAGATACAATATGCATTCCGTTGAAAATGGAATTTCAGAATTCATTGTGATTTGAACAATCTGAAGTCCAATTATGAGAAACAAGTCGGGATCGCACGAAGCGAGCTCCTGATCGAAATATACATGAACAGTAATGAATCGATCGACCAATCCACTTTGTCCCGGATGGAGGTTCCAAGAAGAAGGATTTTGTTTGATTTGAATAAAGGGAGTTTCCTCGACATAAATACTCACGTTTACACTATTGTCCACAAATCGAGCCATTTCTGTCACTACTCCCAAATACGTTTCATTTTCCTCTTTATCCAACATGTAAGCGGAGACAACACAATAGATCAACGAAGCCCGATCGGGAGAAACGGAGATAAGAATCTGATTGCTGGATTGAGATACTAAGGTGAAAGGAATTATCGAAACCGATGTTGTAATCTCGTAACAAGTGATATTCAAGCGGTAATCACATCGAAGAGGTGAATCGATGATTCCTGGAATGAGGACATTGGGAACTAACAGTGTCAAAAGAATAGAAAGAGGTGTTTGATGTGTTTCTTGGAGTTGTGCTGTTAAGGTGAAGATGGAATATGTTTCTAGGAGTTAATTATGAAATTCCAGATTCCAACGCAAATTCAATTTCAACTCGAAATCTGTTTCCATTTCGTTTCCTGCTTCATCTGAAATCGCTTCTGTCGGAATATGTATGTTCATTGATTCATTCCCAGATAATTGGATTTGAAGAATAAAACTGAATATTATCCATTCCATAAAACCATACATTACATCAAATGCCGAAAAAGCTCTCAATATTTGTCCTTCCTTAATTTGTACTAATTTGAGATTGCTCAAGAAATTGGTCTTTTTGGAAGCCTGGAGGAGAAGGGTCACATATGGAGTAATGGTTTGAGAGAAGGATGAGACTTGACATAGAGTGGGAGGATGAATGTCATATAGTATTGTAAGGGGTTGGAGTGTGGGATAGGAGGATCCATCTGTGACTGTGTGAAGACAATCTAAATAGGATCCGAATCGAAATAGAGTACTTTCTATTAGACTGAAGGAAAACAGAGCTTCGGAGGCTGGATAGAGGGTAATAAAATAATGAGGATTCTCCCCTGTGACTTCAATATACTGAGTATTCTTCGTAAGGAAACATGATTGATTGAGTGATTGAAGAGAAGGTCTGAAGGTTAAAGTGAATCTGAAAGGGTGATTGGTAATCAAAATTTCTTCTGATGGAATTAACGATATAGAAGGTGTGGTGGTGTCTACAATTCAATCGATTATCATATACGCACCTTGAATCCACTTTAAGTCAATACTCCATGGATTATTGACTGTTCCATTCAACAAGGCTACAACTCCCTCATTTATCCACAAGCCAAATTCGCCCTCTTCATCCACACTCAAACACATATCTACCACTGTCTGACTCCCAACACTCCCAACCACAAACTTCGTCAGAGAACACTTCCTTGTGTGGATCTCATCCGAATGGAGCTCTGTTACCAGACTTGGAGCTTGGAGTCTTCCACACACTTCATTTGCATACACCACTTCCTCCTCATCTAATGTCGAAACAAAGGAAAACCGCGGTTCTACAACCACAATATCAAAAGTTTGGGATCCCAAACATGGTTGTCCATAGATTGAAGTAGCAGCACCTCCTTTAACATATACCCAAATAGTCCCTGTTTCAGCGAAATTAATAGTGAAAAGAGTTTGAAAGGGAGTATGTGAATTCAGAACTACCGTGACGTGAGTACCATCAGACCTCACAGAAAGCAGTGACAGAGAGTCCATTCCTCTCATTGCTTCAGAGAATGAGACCTGAACAGTGTATTCAAATGCTGAAGCCGTTGGTTCGATTCCTATTTGAGGGAGAGGTCGTTTTGTGGTTGTATGTAATTTGAGTGAAGGGAGATCTTCCACATAGAGACCATTAGCAATGAGAGAACCTGCAGGAGGCTGGACGATAACTTCGGTGTCGTAAGGCGCAATTACCGCAACATTAAACTGACTCCTTGTTGAATATAGTGTTTCCAAGGGAATGATCATAAGACTATTTGATGCATTCAACCAAGAAGGGAAGACAGAAGACACAATTCCAACACACACCAAGATTACTTCATAGACAACTACCGAACTCACCAGCTTAGCCTCAGAGCTCATTGAACAGGAACTGGAGACAATGGAAGGAGATACAGGAAGTGAATATGAAGAAGTGTACTCAATCACTAATTCTTCTGATGTGACATGATAAATTGACTTAAATGAAGTGGTAAAATCGACTCGAATTATTGTGTCCACCAGAGTGGTTGTGAGAGAGAGGAAAAGAATATTGGTGGATTCATCACGCGTGATTGAGGATACAGTAGCGTTGGAGATTGATAGATCTTGGATACATGGATTAATAACAGATTCACATACGATCCGCACTTCTACCAACAGTTCATTGACAAGTCGCTTTCGTGACAGAAAAAGGCACAAATTTGGGTTACTTGGGACAGTCACAGTCAATACATCTGAGGCAACACTAATTCGACCCTCATCGTCGATAAACGCTCCTGCTGGAGCCGAAACTGTGACAATTCCTGGATGCATAGGTGCCAGATAAAAAAGCCATGTCGATACTCCGAGACTATGAAGATCTGATAGTGTTCCATGCATCACTTCAATCATAGACCCATTGGCCTTGGAGACAGGAGAGGAAAAGGTAACGAGAATCTCAAAGGATGCTGCTGGAGACGATTGAATACTGAATACTGGCTTGAAAATGATCGAATCTTGGATTTTATTGTCATTACAGAAATTGTACCTTTTTCAAGAAGGACAGTATTACTCCGGATATTGGTATTTCCACACAGATCTTCAATCATTCCATCACTGATTACAAGTCTCACTTCTCCATCCTTCACTCCATCCACAAGGAAAGTGTATTCCATAGGATCGGTCTCCTTCTGGCGGAGTTCGGTGATTACTGCATTTGAAGATGACTCGAAAATGGAAGTGGTAAGATCCGTGATGATCTCAGTGAGTCGAAGTGAACATGAAATAGGAGACTGGACAATCTCGGAAGACTCACAACGAAGTATCACTTGAGGAGAAGTAACGTCTATCAATGATTCTTCATTCAACTCTCTTACCATAGGTGAAGTGATATTCGATCGGATCATTCACTACTCCACTTGCACTTGTAGAGACTCCTGAGGGGATCCCAACAATTCCTTCTCCTTCCTTCTTGACATGAATGATGAATCGCAAGCTATTCTCTCGAGATACGGTTATATCTATACATTCACAATTCACACAAGTAATTTTCTGTCGTAAGGGTGTCATGGAAATGGGGGAGTCAAACTGAATGATCAGAGTGAATGGATTGTGGTTGGTGTAGGGACTGGTTAGAATAGTAGCTTGGGGTACAGCGAGGATAAGTGAGATATTCAATGAATTTGACCGGACATTTCGATATCCCTCTGAGTCTAACACAACTCCTGCTGGAAGAGTGACATTAATAGAAGAGACGAAGGCAGTGAGTGGAGAGATATACAATATATAAGACTCAACTGAATCAAGAGACCCTTGTTCAGTGATTCCAGTCATAATCATCATACCGACTACTGTACCACCTTCCACACTGAGTAAATCGGGGGTGAAATCGATAACAGAATGGGAGAAGGAGAGAATGATAGATAATGGAGCTGGACAGGAGATAGTGCATGATGAAGAAAGGAAAGGGATTGGTTGAGGTGTATAGTAGGTGAATGTGAAAGTAACTGATTCCTCCAGAGCATTCCCACAGCTGTCAATGAGGTCTGTTCCATTGTGTGCTATGGGAGGTTAGAATTGTGAACAGTGAATTAATCAGTATATCAATACGCAATTCATAATCAATCAATCATATACAATCATTTAATCACTCAACAGATCACTCAATCATTCCATACACCACTCAATCAATCACTCAATACACCACTCAATCAATCACTCAATTCACCACTCAATCAATCATTCATACACACTCATTCAACTATCCCTCAACAAGCTAATCACCAATTCATCACTCAAAATCACTTCACCCAACTCACTTTTGTTCATAGTAACATTCCATATACCAGATCTAATAGGATTCAAACTCAACCATCCATGAACTCCATTATGGACTAATTTCTGGATGATCGCGTTTTCCACTACCAGATATTTTAATAATTCCTCACTCTCTAATGCCACATGAACAGAGAATGTATATTCAACCAGAAATGGAGGAGATATGGACGAACTCGTGAATATCACTGTTAGTGGAGAGCGACTGTGAACAATACTAAAAACAACAGGATTATTGGAATACCCATTATCAGCGATAACAAAACCAGTCTGAAAAGTGAAGGTTGTTACCTGATTGGTAGACACTGTACCATAGAATCGATAGTGGTCTCCAACCGTATAAACAGCAAAAGAACTCACAAGATCTGAGTGAATCCGCTCTCGATCCAGTGTTTCAATAACTCCTGTTATATTAAAATCGAATGACACGGTTCGATAGAGTGTGTAAAAGGTGGTTTGGGGAAGTTGAATGCGTGGAATGGAACAATCTGTGAATTATAGTTGATGTCTGAGAATACCATAATTGATAGTAAGAACACCTGATGCGAGGTTTTTATTCAAATAGGAATCATAGATAGTGTCTGCCAACACCTGTGCACTGATCTCTGTATGGAGATTGACTAACGTGATACAAAACCTATACATGAAACCAAGCTAAAATCGATGAACGCTGAGGTGGAGTGACGAACAATGGTAGAGATCTCTGCTCCTTGAACAGAAAGGGCATCAGAACTAATGCCTGGAATATAAGTTGTGGAATTGAGAAGAAGGATGATCATACCGCTGGAGCAAGCTTTCTGATGTGTTGTCTCCACAGATAATGCCACCGGAAAGGGAGATGCATTGACTGCAATTTGGTATACCGACGACTCCATAGAATGATTCCCATCATCATTCGTAGCACACCCGTATAGAAGTTGAATAGAAATAGAATCAGTCGGGTCGGAGGGAAGATCAATCCAGATTACAATTATACTTCGACTTCGCGATACAAACACTGTAGAATAAGCTTTCACTTCTCCTGAAGACAAGTGAACATAATTGGGCCGAAAATAGGCAACAGAAGAGGTAAAGACTAATTGACAGGAAATAAAGAAATGTTGGAAAGCAGACAATTCTCTAGAACAGTTCATGCTGCTTTCAAAATCATTTCCTTCTGTTCGATACATCGTAAGAACATTCGACTTCTCATTTGGAGTGTACGCAGTAGAGAAGATTGCTCTTCTCTCCATTACAATACTGCATTGAGACGAAAGCATTACTACTTCCAACTGATAGGTTTTTGCTGCATTTGTCACAACTATCAAACATCCAGAGACAATAAAGTCTTTGGACTCCACTGACTCACGTGGAGTCTCCTCAAATTCAACTACGATAATTGCATTCCCTTGTTGGGAAATATATCCAGTCTTCTTCAGAGTAACTGAAAAGTAATCTCTGTTTACACTATCTACAGAATAATAAAAGAAAACGAAAACGAACCGAAAGAATGGAAGGAGAGAGTAACTGGATTGCTCCTTGATTCCTCCATGCTTTCCATTTTTCCACAGTGATCTGAGTAAATGAATGTATATTTCATCTTCACAGACGATATGAATAAACACGTGTTCTGCATACTCCTCAAAGGTCCGATTGTAGAATTCTTCCATGAAGGAGTGACAACAACACGATTGCAATTAAAGGGACATTTCAAATCCTCACTATGGACTTGAAGAATGGAACTTGATAAATCGCTCATCAAGTAGCCACTCAACCTTATTAAATTTGTAGAATCTATCAATAATACGTAAGATTAAAGGCTGTACCTGTTAAGGACGATAACAACAGGAACGTCAGGAAAAATGCAAACACTTTTCCATTCGTCATGTTTTCTTCTATCCTCATCAATGTATTCAGAACAAGATTTGAATTGTACGCCTTTTCAACAATATACAGTATTGACAAAATACGGTACTAACGGGAATTGACGAGATGTCCCCACACATTTAAGTCATCTGGTTGGTCAATGCAAACAACGTGGTAGAATCAGGACATTTTCATCCCTATCCTTAGTTTAGGGTCCAGCAACTGTTGCAACACAATAACATAAATATCTTAGGAATGGAGTGTTGTTTCGATTTGGATTAGTTTACTCAGATATGCAATAGACTTCTCTACCTTAGTTGAAAGATAATATCAATTTTCAATACTCACATACTCTCATTCCTAGTTTCGTAATGAGATTATTCGTCTCATGTATTGTCCTGATTAGCTTTCTATTACCCCTTTCGCGCTCAGAAGTTGTCTCCACCATGGTTACGTGCAAATATGAGAACTACTGTTACCCATGTTATTTTTTCAATAATACGGATTGTATGTCCTATGAGAATAGTAATGAATGCTATCTTTGTGAATTCTTATTCGTAGTTCCCAAATGCAGTAACTGGAAGCTCTCATCCTTTGAATCTATAGTAAGAGAGGTTTCATCAATACAAGTTTGCGATGGAGCTATTCATGATGACGTACTTTTTACGATTAATACAACTACAGCCATTCTTATTCCTTTGTCTTTCTTCCCATCACAGGACATTTCTCTGAGGTTTTCAATTCTCGACGATATTATTTCAGATCATAGAATTTACTTCTCTGATTCTCCTTCTCTTGACTATAGTGCTATGTACGAGATGAAGTATACAGATTGTGAAGTTTATTATAAATAGGATTGAGTTCAATTTCTTTCTAACTCGTGTTCATCAGTATCCCTCCTTAGGAGATTTGTATCTGATTATTGAACCATCTTATCCATTCAATGCTACTATCCGTTTGTATAATTCAGTGTTGCCTTTAGTAATTCCTTCAGTTGAATTTAGTTTGAAAGAATTTTTGCTCCAGTACTTTGTACCTTCTTCTTGTAGTTTATTACTTATCTTCTTCATTCTAGTTTTGTCCTTCCAGCTGATTTTTGGTATTTCCTTAGCTACTGTCATGATTATGTGTTGTATCGACATTGTCCGCCCTTCTGATAGTATGTTGCAGCTGTCGAGGGATTCTCGATATGTTATTAAGAAATTGAAACCCCATCGACGAACTCATCGAATTGATGTGAAAAATTGACTTGTATGTGATTCATAGAAAGGAAAGAAACCATATAGACGAACTGATTCAGTGCTTCATCTGTCTTCTAGTGGAGACAGCCAATCAGAGCATCCCTCTCGAGTGTAGTTTTGAGTACTTTTAGTTTGTTATTTGTTCAAACACTTCAATAGACAATTAATATCTACGTTACTGCAAGCAGCAAAGCCGCCAATCACTTTACCAACCATCGTCACGCCACTGTGTATTAAAGGACAATCCAGGAGACATCACATCAGCCATACTATCAGGAATTCCGTTACTGTCCATAAACAGTTCAAAATTGTCATCACGACGTCTTGTGCGGGGATTTGAGAATATTGAGCCCATCGATAAAACATCTGAAGATGGACTCTGAACCAATGACGATGGTTTGTTCGCTTCCTTCTTGGAGGGTTCTGACTTCTGTTCCACTGGTTGCTTCTTCTCTTCTGGTACTTCCAGATTCACAGGCTGTTCTGTATTCGTCTTTGGAATGAATTCCTTGAATCCAGTAGCAGGAAAACGCGAGGTGGATGGAGAGAGGTCCTGTGAAGACTGATTTATCGACTCCACTCGATCTGAAGTCTGTGTCGCTGGACCTGGAAGTAACTCTTCAAAAGACTTATGTAGAGCCTCGCTACTCTCAAAAAAGTGTTCATTATCCAGGACAAATTGGTCATCAAAGAAATTATCAGTGTAACTGTACATATTATCTTCCAGCGAAAATGACTTCTGAGGACCATGAAGACTATCTTGGGATAACTGAGAATAGGCGTAATTATCCAGATAAGGATTCTTAAGTGTCGTGTTGTAATTATCATGAATGTCACTTGCCATGACTTGATAAGGTGTGTACATTGATGAAGAGAATGGAGTGTAAAGAGGATGATTATGGGCTGGAAGGAATATATCATTCTGATAAGTGGAATAGAGCGAAGATTGAGTGGGATAAACGTTCAGTGATGGATACACTATAATTATCATGCCATCAAATCACTACCTTGTTGAGTTGTTAATGGAGCTGCTGAGGGAGAAGGAGCATCTGTCTCTTCTTCTGAAATCAAGTGATATTCGACAAATATCTTATACAACTGTTCAACATACATTTCCACTCCACAGACACTAACAGAAGGATTGGAAGGAGAAGAAGGCGACTGAACACACAATGAGATACAAGCATTTCTAGGAATTATAGGAGTGAACTTGATTCACTTTTGTCCATATGCTGTTGTCAAATCCTCTAACTTCTTTAAATCCACATTCTTCAAACTGTCAGCAATCTTCTTACGATAAAAGTCCGTCCGCTCCAACTTCTGAATTCTGTGAAAGGCATTCATCCATGATTCACGGTCTTTTGCACAATACACAACCAAACAAGGCCACTTATCCTCCAAGGAGGCCATGCGCAGTCCCCAACAACCACTGCGATCAATGATCGCTTTCAATTGACTATAGCGACATTTGTAGAGGAAAACATGTCTTTGACCCTTCAAAGAAAGAGGCCTTTCAAACACTCCCGGTGTTTCCGTTGTTTCCTCGGCAGGAGTTGCGGGTGGTGTTGAAGGTTTCTCTTTAGGAAGTACTTTCTTTGAAGGCTGTTGGGATATAGGTGGAGAAACACCAGGTTTCTCCGTTGCTTCCTTTGGTGCTGAACTTGGATAAACGGAAACAAGTCCCAAAATCAGAGTCCGAATAGACTGAATTGCACACTGAGCAACCAGAGCATCATATACAATAATCACTTTCATACCGCCATCTCGTTTTCGAACGACAATCTCAATTGATGCATCCAAGGTTGAGGCAACTTTCTGAACTAAAGCCACTTCCTCTTCTGACAATTCCCTTTCGATATCCACTGCTACACAGACAGTATCTAAAAATAAACTTCACTTTAAATCAATACTATCTACTTGTGAAGACCAATTCGTTCGGGAAGGAACTGAAGGAACAGAACCAAATGTCGAATTTGGTTTAAAAAGTTGTGATGAACCCACAGAACTAAAAACGGAACTATTAGAAGAAGTAAAGGGATTCTGCTGAACTGAACAATTTGAACTGCTAGATGCAGATTTCCTCCTGAATGAATCATTTTGATCCATATTTCTTTGTTCACAAGTTCAGGATTAGCCTTTTCTGACAAGGGAAACAGGGAAACCGTAAAGAACATTTAAAAACTAGTTGATTCATTTTCAATCCTTGCTTCTTCGAATACCAGAATTAGTCTCATTGTGGGGGAAGATGCAAAAGAGTCAAACAGATCTGATTATTTCGCTTTGTGATTTGTTAGGTTCGATAAATGACAATGAGCGGTAGGCGTTTTGTGATTTCCTGTTAGAAGCTAGTCAGGAGGCTGAGGCCCAAATGAAAACATACTATAATATGGATGGATTCCTCTTGACATTACTGGAGATCACCCAGTTGCCAGTTGTCAATCATGGCAGTCGGTGGTTTTTTCTATATTTTGTTTGATTGATAGTCTTCAGGCAGCAATTTACTTCAAGAATGACTTATCAAAACGGTGGTGTTTAAGCTGTAAAGAGACCGATCCCGATAATCCTTCCATTGTTATTGCATTGCCAATTAATCCACAAGAGAAGGCAACTATTCGATCCAATATCCTTCCATTGATGGCTTCTAGTGAGGAAGTGATTGCACGTCAATTTGTGGAGTGTTTGCATCTCTATTGTTTCTAATAACCATCAGGTCTTGTTCAAATTGGTTTGGAAGACTATTACATTAATTGGCCGACGATGATGAAGGAACTTGTAGCTCAATGTCAGTCCAACGATGTTTCTGTCATCAGCCGTTGTTTGACAGTAATTGAGGGAATTTGCAAGGTGCTGGAGACAGTTCCTGATAGTGATATTGTGGGTGAAGTGGTTCTTCATTTTATCGATGATCTGAATGTCTTCTTACGAACAATGTGGGAGATGATGGTTGGAATCCTACCTCAATTCCAAAGCAATACTCTTGAACTGCTCTTACTTATAGATGATTATGATAAATTGGAATTGATACTAACATGTCTGCTGTTGATAGCCAATACTCGTCGATATTGGATTATGGTCGATGTAATTCGTGATATCAACACTGACCACGAGCAAGAAGATGCTTCTTGCATCGATCTCGATATCTGGATGTCATTCTTTAGTGTACTGTTACAATACAATAATCCCATGTTTTGTATGTTCTTCTTTATCTTGTTATTTCTAGCAGAGAATCCGACAGCAACGGTTTTGGAAGAATTGAAAGCGTCTATTATTTCATTCTGCACAGTGTGAGTAGTAGTGATTTACAGTGACCACTAGTTGCGTGAATCGCCACACAGATTTGTTCATTCAATACTTCCAACCCTTTTCATCAGCTATTTGGACCTTACTTTCCACAGTGGGACCTTCAATCAAGTATCAGGAAGTGGCAGTTTCATCTTTACATTTCTTCTCATCTGTCTGCACGAAACGAATCTTCAGAGAGACGTTCCAGTCAGGAGATATGCTCAAACAATTGATTACCAATGTGATCGTTCCTAATTGTATTGCCCAGGAAACGCTTCTGGATCAGTTTGATGTCCAGCCACATCTCTACATCAAGAATTATGAGGAAGTGATTGATGTTCATGATGTGTGAGATGTAGGGATACAAGACGAACTCACCTCGATATGCGGTTGCACACTTAGTGACTTCATTAAAGGATCAATTCCAGATGAGTGTAGGAATTCCAGAAATCGAACCATTTTTAGTTTATCTCACTATTGATGGAAGCTATTCTACAGTTATTGGAAGGATCTCTGGAGCAGCGAGACTGTGGTTATCACTTGTTCTTTTATCGCAATTGCGAATTCCCCTCCATCATGCGATCTGTTCGTACTGTCGATGATCTTCAAGCTGTCAACAGTTTCTTTGAGCGATATGTTCTCAATGATTTACAAGGATCGCCCAATCCTATTCTGATTGCTGATGCTCTCATCAGTTGTGATGTATTTTTGAATTTCGTTCCTGAAGCCAGTATTATGCAGATTCTCCAACGATGTGTGGGATTACTAACTGAAACTAGTGAATCGGTTCGAGTGTTGAGTGTGATTACTATTGATCGAATTCTCACGAAATATCAACCAAGTAGGGATTACCAAAGAGAATCAATCTTAGAAGCGAATTCTGTTGAATCTGTCTTGGTGCCTTCGAATTTAGAATCCCTTATTATTCCTCTTACTGAATATCTTTTGAATGTATCAATGCCATTGAAACAGACAGATCATTTTCTCATCAAGACTTATTTGAGAATTGTGCTGTTTATGAATGAAAAAGTATTTAGTGTTCACGAACAGTGATTTTTAGATATTACCTTTTGCTAAAGAAATGCTACAGAAATTGGCAACGATTCTCTCCATGCTCTCAGCCAATATCACCAACCCACATTATGTTCATTACCTCTTTGAAGCTCTTGTCGCATTTGTACGGATTTCCAGTTCAAATCAGGCCTTATGTAGTGACATTGAGAGTTACCTCATTCCTTATATGCAGGAAGTATAATTCAATTATTTCAATCACATTCTAGTATCTGAATCGTGGTATTATTGAATATATGCCCTATATCTTCCAGCTCTTTGGATTGGTTCATAATTGGTGCATCCATTCATTTTATAGATGTTATATTCTCGTTCAAATGGGATTAGTCAGGTGTTTTTGGATCTGTTACCAATTGTTCTAAGTGATCAAGTATGGAGTGAGAAATCGAACCATACCGCATTAGTATTCCTTCTCAAAGTGTATCTGCAGAAGAATGTGGATTTATTCATCGTTGAAAATCGAGTGCAGCAGCTGTTTAACATTTTCAGGACTCTCTGTAGTCGTAAGACCTCTCGTGTAGATGGATTAGAGTTGTTGAGTCATATTATCCAAAACCTTCCTTTAGCAGTTATACAACCCTTTCTCTCATATGTAATTGAGATTCTAACCATTCTTTCAGGAGTATCCATATGTTATGAATGATCATTGGTAGAAGGGAGCTTCGCGTGCAGTGAAAGAGACTATTCTCAATAATCTATCCTTACTTACCATTTTCCACGGCATTGAGTGTTCTACCAAATTGGTTCTGGATCGAGGGACTGACACATTCCATACTTTCTTTACAACGATTTTCAGTAATGGAATTGAAACCACGGATGAAACAACACGGAAGGTCGAAGTGTATGGAATTGCACAGATGTTGTCGAAGGAACAAGCCTTCTATCAACAACCACTATCAGCATTATCTCAGGGTATTTTAGCAATGATGCGAGCTGTACTGCGCGATGTTAACAAGAATTGGTCGGGACCATCTAACTTCCTTGATATCACTGTGGAATATGATGCGTATCATAAACTCTCTCTGGCCAATATTGGTGTAGTGGATCCGATTCCTCAGGTGAATGATTTAAATAGCCTTCTTCGGCAAACTATATCAAATGTAATTGGAAACACTCCAGGAGGACTTGAGGCAATGTATGTTTCATTAGCTCCTGTGGACCGAGAGTATTTACAGAACAAGTTGTCATCGATTTGAGGTGTTTGTGAACAAATACCACTAATACTCTCTAGAATTACCAGTATACCGATTATGTAATACACAGCTGTTGCACAAATGATGTAATAATTTGAACTTGCCGCATTTCGGACATACCACGATATTAGTCTTCAATTCCAATTTCTGTGTAGATCTTCGTTGACGACGTTTCTGAAGAGATGCCTATATCATAAACAAACATGTTCATTCCTACTCTCTTCTTCGGAGCAGCAAATTGAAGAAACGATTCCTGAATCCATTTTGTAAGATCAAATTTTCCTGTCTCCTCTCTCTGATTCATAATAGCGAGAGGTGTTCGCTGAATTGCCGGTAATGCCATTTGAAGCTGAGGGAAAATAGGAAACATACGGAACGTGATTGACTGAATGCATTTCACAATACCGTTCATAATCATGGCAGCAGGATTCTGAAAAAAACAAATACTTATGTGGATAAGTTACAGTCGAATCGATAACAAACAACTAAACCACACCGTCAAGAACAAAATACACCTGAGACTCCTTAATCGTCCTGAGCCTTTTTCGCCTTATGAAGGGCAGCACGACGACCCGTTCCCCATATCTTCTTCTGGTGGTTTTTCTTCTCCTTCAGCATCTTACGTCCCTGACGAGTATACTCCTGAATACCGAACTATTCATCAATACACTCCTAATCATGTACTCTAGCTAAACGATACTTGGCCTCGAATTTCTTAACGTCGTTAAGGGAATCGTAGATGAGAGCAAAACCAGTTGATCTTCCACCTCCTGATATTCAGAAATGCCAAAGAAGAGCCTACCAAAAGCAACTTGGAAGCCAAAGAGAATGATGCACTTATCATCTGAAACGTTGTACTTTTTAGCAAGAGTAGCCTTGAGTTCCTCCTTAGAGACAGAAGCACGTTTGGGATGAATAACTTCAATCGTCTACCTAGTCATTCTTCAAACATATCTGGTACCATCTGACGACGCTTAAGCAGAGGATTTCTCATGAACTTTCTCACACGAACAGTTACGGCTGCTTCAGACATCCTTTACCAGTGTAGTTATCGATATTTGAAGAACAGCGATTTGCGATAATACGTTCAGTGATCCTTGGTTATCAACAAACATAATCACTCTATCTCCATCTCTTTAAATAAGGACTTTTTATATACCTCTAATACTTCATACACTTCGTTGTACCGATCACTAGCTTTATTCCGTAATGTCATCAACATCTCCTCTTTCACAGATTTTCCTCCTGGTTTGACCAGAGATAAGATCTTTCCATCGTCTCCTAGAACAACTGTCACCGAATCTTCTATGATGTCTTCCTCAAACACATCAGGATCCATCACTTCAAAATCTTCAAATAAACCGAATGAAACGCTAATAGGTGTATTTCGAATTTCAAGTCGACGGATCTGATCTAGATCTCAAGACTACTATCAAAACGTACTATAATCAAATACCAGCTCCTCTTCTTTCAAAGACACAGTCGGAATACGGAGGTTCATTAATGCAGCCAACAGAGCTAATGAGCATGCATCAAACACACTCCCTTCGTAATCGATACAGATCAGATCGGCATGAGCTACAATAATCCGATTCACCTCCTTGGCATACAAATCATGATAATCAATAACATATCTATTTATGATCCATAGACTCTGAAATTACTTTTCAAAAAGACGAGCAAGGGTTTGGGAATAGAAATAACATTGACTAGTTGGTTTTCCTAAACGCATGTTTGGACTACAGATCGGTGTTAAATGAACATTTATATCTAGCCGATCAAGAATTTCTTCTAAACAAACCAAGTTTCCCTGATGTCTCCGAAGCTTCAAGAGATGGAAGAAATTCCAATTTAATTCCACATATAATTCCTGTGTTTCCTAAACGAACAAAACTAGAACCGTCTGCTGTGCCGATATGACCTAGTTTATGATTAGAATACCCAATCACCTACCTTCCGATATTATAATTCCTCTGGCCGTGTCCATATTTCTTCCATCTGGTCGAATACTTTGTTCAAGGAATCTATATGATGACTGTAGAACTGTACTTTAACTTTCCATAATATGCTTTTGGAGCAATCCTCTTAAATAATTCAACATTCATTGTGTTACAAAGGAAGAAAATGATAATAAACAGAATCCCGCGGGAGACAAAGGTACACTTCATAGAACGAAAATCCTTTACAACAAACAGTTTAAACGTACCTAATCCAGACGTACACCGTACTGACAAGTAGCGTTACAATCATGCAAGGGAACCCAAACTTGAAGAACATGCCAAAAGTAATTGGATATCCTTTAGATGTACTAATACCAGCCGTAACTAAGTTGGCTCCAGCACCAACTAACGTTCCATTACCACCATAACAGGCACCGAAGGCGAGTGCCCATGCAAGTGTAGTGATATCAAGATTAAGCGACGGTTCATTCGCAAGAATCTTCACCACGGGAATCATAGTAGCAATAAACGCAATGTTATCAAGCACTGAGGATACAAGGCCTGATACCCATAATAACAGCATGTGTGCAAGGAGTGACTGATACTCCTTCGGTGCCTTCATAATTAGTGAAGCGATTGCGTTACCAATCGCTCGAATTACACCCAAGTCACTAACTCCCTGAATCATGATAAAGAGTCCTGCGAAGAAGACAAGGGTCTCCCACTCCAATAGTTCAAAGGTGGTATGCAGGTCCTCATTCGTACCAAGAAGAAGACAAGTAAACGCTCCTGCTATTGCAATGAATGCAGTATCAATCCCATGAACAGAATGCAGGAAGAATAGGATAATCACGAATAACAGAACAATTCCACACTTCAACAAGAGTGGCTTATTCTTGATCGGATACTTCTTACGTAAAGAAGGGTCAACCTGACACCTTGGTTTCATCAATGTGTCCTTATAGAAGAAGAATACCACAATATACACAAACAACATACACAATAGAGCGCATGGAGTCATGTGGTAAATAAAATCTACAAATCCAATGTGGTCGCTTAACATATTACCAATAATGATATTTGGAGGATCTCCGATCTGAGTGGCAGTTCCACCAATATTCGAATAAATCACTTCAGGCAACAGAAGTGGAATCGGAGAAATATTCATGATATCTGCCAATTCGATAGTAACAGGAGCAATTAACAAGACAGTTGTGACATTATCAAGGAAGGCAGAAATCACCCCTGTTAACAAACAGAGTGAAATACTCAAAGCCAGAATGCTTCCTTTACTGAGTGTAAACATGGATACGGCCAAGAATTCAAACACACCTGTAGTGGAGAGCATTTGAATCATAATCATCATTCCAAAGAGAAGACACAGAGTGCTACTATCCATCCAACTAACCACAGTCGACAAAGACGGAGCATCAGTAACAAAGGATACTACCAGAAGAGTCACAAATGCACCTATGAATGCCACAATAGCTCGATTCACAACTTCAAGGAGAAGAAGAAGATAGATTACAATAAGGATAATGGATCCAAGAAGGATACGATATCGTCCGATTGTTCCCATAGGTTGAACATGCATCATAAACCCAACTGCCTCTGTAGAATTGGTTTGAATACGCATTTTGAGGGAGATATTCTGGGAATAAGTGATGAGAGAAGAACCCACCTTGTTTTTAATCTCATCAAGGACGTCAAATTCCTGAAGACTCTCAACTTCAGTCACAGAGTCACTCTCCATCAACACCTCGTCTCCATAGATGACATCCCCTGTGGTCTGGTGGTCAACCAGGACATACATTAATTGATATGGAGAATCACTCCGCTGGATAGTGGCACGAACTTCATACAGTCCTTGACGCTTACCCGGAATGCTATGGTAAGAGAGACAGAGAAACAATACCTCAAATAAAGTGGCTTTGTTGATGATACTGTCTTGATACCTCCTGGTATGGTTAGTTCTGATTCAATCATTGTCGTCGAATGCAACCCATCATCCTATAAGTGACGCTCAACTCAAACTATCACATCAACTGGGAAGTGATGTAAACTCAATAACAATAACACCAATAAACAGCCAATAAACGTTACACATCCAATCACAATATCCTTTGGACTCAATTTACTCTCTCTCACTTTCGAGTCATCCTTCTC
Organism: Blastocystis sp. subtype 8; assembly: GCA_027406425.1. Classification (NCBI taxonomy): domain Eukaryota; class Bigyra; order Opalinata; family Blastocystidae; genus Blastocystis; species Blastocystis sp. subtype 8. The sequence goes on from JANPWN010000399.1 coordinate 24,843, forward strand.
TAATTCCTCCATTGTAGGTTCTTGTTGCAATTTCTCTGTCATCATATTTACGTCATGTTCATGGATGACACGCTCACGATTCCTCAATTGATGCTGAGCACGCTGCATGGTGTTGCTTGGAATCATAACCACAATTGTCTCCTGTTCAGTCCGACTGCAACAACCCTTTGTGGTTACCACAGTACGATTTTGGTAAGGATTCACTGAGTATGGATCTGGAGGTGGAAGCATCAAACAACGAGTTACAAATACATCCATCAACTATCCATTCATCCCAATCACTTAAAATACTTTCAACAATAAACGAGGTGTATTCACCTTTTTGGCTGCTTTTCCAAACCACGTCTGAGAGAACATGATAGAGAACGCATGACCCATTTCTCGAAGTCTAATTATCAATAAAAGAATACACACACACTCATCAACAGAATTCTGTTCACCAGCACCCAAAACAAACAAGAAATAGCGAATACTCACATCACTCTTTTCACTCACTAGGACTGGTTGTCTCATACGGATCACTGCAAACAGAGGTGATGTCAAACAAGGAAGACATGTTACATATACCTTACAGCCCTCCTTATATCCATTCTCAACATAAAGTGGATGATCCTCAAAAAGATGATAGATTTCACCTCGTTGAGCTGATGTGATTCCATATCGTAACTCCTGCTCATTCAGAATCAATGTTAGAAGATCATAAAGTGAATCGCATTGAACATCAAGTAGGACAACTCCCTGCTCCAACCCACGACGGAGGTTACTAAATGCTTATCGTTAAGAGAACTAAATAGATGAAAATCATCTTGGATATTGCTAATGATGCTGCATTACGCACATCATCTGATTCTAATTCCTGCATACCATCGACATAACGTCCGGTACCAATCCATCCAGCATCACTCCTCTCTCGTTCGTTCACATCAACTACCATTCCTCCAAATGAACTTGAAACAGAGAGAGAGTTAAGACGTAGAAGGGATTCTGTGTTCTGTCTCGAAAGAGTCGAAACAGTTTCATCGAGTGAATCCTCGTGGAGATCAGTAATAACGGCAATGTAATCGCCATCGTGGTTATCAATAATTTCCACACGCATTTCAAAGGTTGAACCATCGCTTCGTACTCCGGTGAGAATGTTATCAATCTCAAGTTTCACAGAAAGACCGCCTCCAATGGTTTCTAAAGGAGCGAGTTTAAAAAGAGAACGGATTGCATCTGTTCCCAGTGCCTGAACAAAGGCAGGATCCACAAGATCCATCACATTGGAACCCAGTAAATCATCCTTCTCTTTCAATAGGAAGATTGTCTACTATAACAAGAGTAAAGCCACACGTACAGCAGTCTTCTTGGTGTAGTTCTTGATACAGCCAGTCTTGTCATACCGAATCTTCGCCTTGTGAGCCTATAAATTACATGCATTCATTGTAGCAAATACATCACCATTTCGATCAGTCGAAGGAAGATCGCCCATGTTAGAATAGCTAGGAATCATAAACTAGTTGTGTACAATACTTGGAAAAGACACGAGGAAGGTTTTCAATGACTCCAACCTCCTGAGTCTCTTCAACAACACTATTTGACAAGGCTTGAAAACGCCTACTGGTCAGATGTCTTTGGTTTATCTTCTCCCTTGGGAGCACTAGTAAGTTCAATACTCATTTAATGATTGAAGGACCACTATTCTCAAATGAATCCCGCGGGAGATTCCGATATTTGGCAGATCAATTGCCTTTTTATTTGTGCTCTACATATGCATTTGCCTATTCTTCGAAGTTTACTAGATGATGAAAATAAACTCTAAGGGAATATTGAAGGCGACTTATTGGTTCTGGAGAGGATAACTGCGATTTTCCATCCAACAACATATGATTGGTATACTAGTATTGTTATTCCACTTCCAATATTCAAATACCTCAGTTTTAAAGTAGCAACAATTATCCACTTTTCCACCTTCCATAGCTTTGTACATTTACTCCCATGGATCCAGAATTGAAACGGAGGATTGCTGATAGAGCATATCAATCTGTTTTCAGCTACTTAAAAGAGGTATATTGCGATGATGCTGAGTATGGACTATCATGATAATTTCAAGGAGTAGAAATTCAGGAAACTTCATTTCAATGTCAAAACGAACATCCTTTATCCTTTGTCTAGCTGACCTATCCAATGTGCTGTTCGGGAGTGAAAATGGGGTGGTTATTTCCAACAATTCTATTTTGTCCACATATTCAAGGGAAGGATATCAGTTTCTAGGAAAGGAACAAGGATCTAAGAAGGTGCCTTCTATGTAGATTAGATTGTTGGCGAATGATGGATTAGAGTTATTCCACAGAATGTTTCTATCATCCACACAACAGCTCCATCCTTGACGGAACTGGTTTTGGCAGTGATGGGAGCTTATCCTGACAAGAAATTTCATCTATTCCCACTCCTTCTTCAGGATTATCGCAAGTTGTTGATTCGACTCAGTGTTCAGGCCTTCCCTGCCAATTCATTCAAGCGATTCATGGACACTTTATTCGCAGAGACTGCTAAATTAGATCCAAAAGCTCCTCCGAAGCCCATTCAATTCCCTCCAACGATTCATTCCTTCTACACTCAATTCTTCACAGTCAGTCCTCCTAAGGAACGTGATTATTTGGAAGTTACACCCTATGAATACTATATTATTCGCTTCCTGACATGCATCGCTTCTCTTCAAGTAGAGCCCCTCGCAAAGACAGATTCTTCACTTCAGCTACTGCACAGAAATGAGAAACATACCATTCTAGCTGTTCAACTCTTTATTCATTACTTGCATTTCCTTGTCGATCCCAAACAACCGACAAAACCATCAATTTCCAGTAACCAACACCCTTCTCTTCAGCGGTCGGATTCATTCTTCCTTTCTGCAATTGCAGAGTTGTGGTTGAGTCGCGATGATACAATTCCCGACGATTTAGGGTTTCTTCTTCGAGAGTGTTCACACCAATCCTTGCCTGTATTTCATTGAACTGATGTTTAATTGATAGGTTCTGGTTCGTTTGTCTCCATGTATGGTGTATTGTTTGCATGAACTGATTCAATATTTACACAAGTATTCACCACAAACACCAGACGGAATTACTGTTCATTGGAGTGTCATCGAGAATTCACTTTTTTTCTTCTTTGCGAAGCAATTTGCAGCATTCCGAACCGATTCCACAGTTCGATCTAGTTCTGTGAAATTGAGTGATGTAATTCCATTCAATGTATTTTATATAGATTGTTTGCTGTTGGTGTGATTTCTTACGACCATGGAAATGTATCTCATCAGAGTTGACTTCTTCTTCCTTCACTCCGTTCATTACACGTCATTACTTGTTCTACCGTGCATTATTGATACTCTTGATCAGGCGATTGAGCGTCATATCGCTCCCAGTATCTGAATTGCGCCAGATTGTGGATTTGATCCTAGATACATTTTCCACTGATATTTTAAAGATTCTAGCGCGTTGTGATGGTTCCTTAGTAGAATTGCAAAAGGGATCGGGAGTTTCATTTGATAGTGTTTTATTGGATGGAATGAATGTTTAATTGATTATGTGTTGTTAACGTCTAGTTAGCAAAGTGGCGACAACCAGTCTCAATGCACTTTACAGGGGAAGAGATGACCGAATGTTTCCTGATGAAACTGTGTGTGTGTTACTCCGCCCCACCTCTCCTTACAGAAGAAGTAGAAAAGTCAAAAGTGAAGCAATTGGGATTGATTCTGGAGTATGATGAACTATCGTTTCTTTCGTTTTACTGGAGTTTGCGTCAACAAATGAAGCCTCAAAGCAGTTCGGATTTGGGCATGTGGTCCAATTTTGTGGGTCCCATTGTTATTATTTTAGAAATGGTTAACTTGTAGAGAGAATTCTTATTTAAGAATGTAGCAACCCAGAATTATCGATCGAAACCGAGTTTGTATGAACCCCTCAATTCTTTCGAATTCCCATGGTTAACGCGTATGTTGATTTGGCTTACTGTATATATAAATACTCAGATTTATTGTGCTATTCATGGGAAAGCCGAAGATATAAACTGGGAAACATATTTTGAGAATGCTGACAATCAGTACATCAATCTTCGTTTTCTAGGAGATGGACGGAATTTAGCTTGGATTCTTGTGTTCTGGTGGGTGTGTAAAATCATATATTGGATTGGGAAGAATCTTTTCTTTTAGTTTATTGTTTGTTTGAGTTCTGTTGTCTCCTTCTACCATCTTATTCCTCAACAAACACCTTATAAACCAAATAGTGAAAAAGTTACATCTGGATATCATAATGTCCAGCTTCCACCTGTGATTGCACACCCGATATCATTCCATAATCGCCAGACACACGTTGCGCTGTCGTCTTTCCAATACTCAGTCCTGAGATGGAACTCTCCGTCTGGACGAAAGCCAAACGAGCCACTAATGACGACTCTACTAATCACCTCACTCTATCATAACTTACTTGGTGCCGATGCTTCTGCCTGTAAAAACACTGGTCCCTTCAAACTTGGTGTATCCTCCTTACGCAGGTTTCCTACTACCCAATTCAACACTTTCTCCTCCTGATTGAATACAACACGTCCAGAAGAAGCCGTGATATTTGCACCCGTTGTCTGGGGTGGAAGTGTGATGGTGACTACAATATCCGATGCCACCAGTGGATTACCTTCCACCTGTTTCTTTCCCTGTGGCCTCGCTCCCAACATGACATCCATCTGACCCCAATATCCATTCTCTCCCTTCACCCATGACAACGAAGGACGACAATAGAATGCCGGAGTGAAATCCTTCACCGAACGAACATTATATTTCATGATCTGATTCTCAAACCTGCTACATTCACTTACATCAAACACTCCATCAAGAGGTATGAATTCGAGGGTTTTACTGGCATTGAAGCGAGTACGATTCACAATCTTGTGAAGGAAGATACCCTGAATATTGTCCAAACCTGTCAAAGTAGCAGCGATTTCTGGATTTCCAGAAAGACGACTCTGAACACGCAAAATACCATTCGCACTGACATCCACTGTCTTTCCCTTTCTAGAAGTGAGAGACGAGAAAAAAAAGGACGAAGTAACAGTGGCATTGACTCTTTCAATCACGAAGAAACGAATCTCATTTCGAGCATACTTGATGTCTGGCTGTCTCCAGCTTACATTATTATTACTAGAGCCAGGAAGCCAAGTATTTTCATCAGAGAATCCCTAGTTGTCATCTGATCCATATTCCTCGTACAGCGACTTTAGTGACAAAGTTGCTAACCTTGTTAAGCATTGTTGGAATTTGAATAACAGAGGACATAATAGAAGGCTCTGTGATCACAGGAACACCAAAATCGGCAACTTCATCTAGCAGCTAGTAATGACTCAAAAACAATATTTCAACTTGATAGACCAGAGAGAAGTTTCCTCGAATCTTCACTTCGTTTACAGTACCAATGTATGCCTTAAACAGCGTAACAATCTTTCCAATAAACTCAATTACTAGCATAGGGGACACTTCACTCTTTGTAATTGCAATAAAGAAGATATTCCCTTCTTTTATGACTACCAAGGCACAATCGCCACCTTCAAGGACAGGAGGAACATCCTATACATTAAACACCTCTACATATGGATTCCAACATTGCTAGTAACACAGGTTGCCAAAGCAACATAGAAAGGTTCCAAAGCACTCCGTTCAATGACACCCTTCCAGTGCTTTTCAATAATGACCTGTTTGTCCTCTCCGAGGATAAATAGAGAATCAATCATTCGTAATTGTGATTATTTGGTATGAAGTGTCCTTCTCCATAATTGGGTCGTAATCGGATAAAACTCTAGGAACAATTCCCCTAAATTATGCGAATTATGGTCCCTAGTGACAATTATTCTTCATTGTGTTTACTCCTTGAATTTTCCATTATTCCTTTTCCTTAATAAAAACAAATTGCATTAAATGTGAGGACAGGGAGTGTAGTATCTAAGGAGACTGTCATTTCAAGTACAGTTTGCAGCAAACAATAAACACTATAGGACTACTTTCACATTCTTTCCCTCTCTCACAGCAACTTTTGGATACAGCATTCCTCCAATTGTCTCTTCCTTCATCCATACATACTTCTGGAACCCAATCCATGTGTACATTGCACCTTCCATCTCGGAACACAAGATTGTAGGATTAAAATGAGAGTTTACATGTGCATTGGATAAACGGATTCTCCTGTACTCATCTATAAGCTCTGGTTTCCTTTGATTGTCTAGAATGGTATTCGAGTCCACTCTACACTCATCATAACATCCAAAACACTACCCAATTCCAGGCACACGGAAGAAAAATTCAACACAAAACATTCCAAATTTCACAGCTAGTGATTAGTATCTGTGATCACAATTACATGTGTACCGGAGTCGTTCTACATATTCTACATTGTCGTACCCACGAGTTACAATGGACTCATCATATAAGGGAATCAGTTCCGATTTCTTCATCAACATGATGCTACAAATAACAGTGATTCACTACATCTACAGTTCCGTATTATTGTCAATGCAATTAAAGTTACGAAAATGAGTAAATGAAAATGTCCGGAATTGCTATGTATCAATAGGATACTGAAGTGGGACAAATGGAATGGTAATGGTTTGGAGCGGACGACAAGTATAATTACGGAGACAGGACACAATTGTAGACACGACAGATGGTGTTTTCGCTAAATTACTACAAGTAATAGACTTCCATCAGAATCACTTTTCATTCTCTATGGACTGAGGATAACTCGAGTGGGACCATTCGAAGGCAGGAATGACTCCAACGAAATAGGGATCTCTCCAAAGATAACCGGGTGTCAGTTTCAACACACTGTACAAACTCTCTAGAAATGAAGCAGAATCTAAGAAAGTACTGGATGGATACAAATTAAAGTCTGCAACAATGTAATGTGTTGTTTTGACTTGAGAAATACCCATATTCTTGAACTGATTTATAGGAATGATAGATGAAGAGAGTAATATGGGTGTAACTGAGAGGAAAGGAAGAGTTTTGGCGATTGTCAGGATCTCATTCATATCCTTAGTAGTTGATGTATGGTAATAGAGAATTAGAATAACCTGTCCTGACCATTGTTTCACGTACGAAGCAAGAGTAGCCTTACATTCCACTCTAGGAATTAGAAATCAATATTGAATCAACCCCGAATATGTAACTAATGAAACATCAAATTGTTCACCTGAAGCCACTAGGTGATATTCTCTCTTTGAAACCTACACTCAAAATCGTTATCAATCGAAAATGGATAGTCAATTTGCGGTGCATTACCTTCAAATGAGTCCCTTTCACTATATACAACCATCAACTTTCACTTCCTCATCAATAACATCTTTTTCAGGAACTGTAATTAAAAAACTATTCTTGATAACATTCTTCTGAGTCTCTGCCTGTATCACCTAATCCATTACACAATGAAAAGTTCAATTAACAGTTGTAGATAGATATACAATTCTAGTTGACAGGTAGCCAATGATAAACAGACATACACAGGATCTATCACTTACATCAATACCACTCCTATACAAAACGTTTACCAAACTATGATGTTTCATTGTCCCTGAGAAAATAAAACAATCATGAAGACTACAAGTCACTGGGGAAGATAATGTAATTCCCGTTCTTCTCGTCTCAATACCAAATCACGATTGATGCTCTCTGTGAGGTGTTTGATAAGCCGATCATTTGCAACCTCCAAAAAAATCATATTCTCGGGGATTCAACCAAGTGGAGTTCCTCATATTGGAAACTACTTTGGTGCTTTAAAGAACTGGGTAGATGAACAAAAAGAAGGGGGTAATTGTTACACATTGGAATAATTTGAAGATTTCACAAGGAGTTACTTTGGAATCATGAGCTATCATGCACTAACTTCATCACCAGATCCTGTATCTTTACGAGATAATATAAAGTAGACTAAACTTGAGTGGATTATGACTAGTAATGCTTTCATTTCCTTGTTAGCTTGCGGATTGGAGCCAAATGACAAGACAATCCTTTTTGTTCAGTCTGATGTAGTCCACTGAATATCCTATTACTGTTAGAATGCCTATCATTGTGAATTAAGTTGGATTTTAGAGAACAATGTGAATATCAACCGTCTTCTACGGATGCACCAATTCAAGGAGAAGACTGCAAAAGCAATACGATCGGGGAACAAAGAGGATGTGTTTGCAAACCCTGTGGGTCTTCTCTCTTATCCAGTGCTTATGACTGCTGATATCATGATGTACAATGCGACCCATGTTCCTGTGGGAGAGGATCAAATTCAGCATGTAGAGATTGCTCGCGATATTATTGATCACTTCAACCATAAATATAACCTGGGTTTCCATCTGCCTGTTCCTGAAGTGTTTGAGGGAAAGCGAATTATGTCCTTGTCCGATGGTACAAAGAAAATGAGCAAGTCCACACAATCTCAATTCAGCAACATTAGTATCGTTGGTAGGAATAGATAGATTGGATGATCAGTAGATTCTCCTGAACGAATTCAAGAGTGTATTAAAAGAGCAAAAACAGATAGCATCTCTGGGATTTCGTAAGTAAAGAGAACTGGATTGACACTTAGACTGGACAAAGAGAAACGACCTGAAGTTTACAATTTGGTGACTTTAATGGCAGCGGTAACAAATCAGTCTATGGAGGAAGTGGCAAATGAGTACAAAGTATTATCTTTCTTCCACTTCAATTTAGGATCAACCAATGTCCGTGTTTAAACCCAGACTGGCAGATGCTCTGATAGAGGTACTCACTCCAATTCGACAACGATACGAGGAAATTTCAGAAGACCCAGAGTATGTTCGTTCACTGATGACACAGGGATCTGAGCGTACTCTGGAAGAAGCACAGAACCGAATGAAACTGTTAAAGACAGTAATGGGGCTGTATGGGTCTCCTATTTGTTCAAACAAACACTTCAAACTTATATGTACACTTTCTATTCTGTTTTCTCGGCAGACAGCTCGTCAGCAAGCCTACATATTACAGAACCATTTTTCAATATACCAGTCAAAACCATCAACAAGACCTTTACCACTTGTTGCTGAAGATTCAAAGATAGTCCACTTTCGATCACGAATTTCTGTTAGTCCAAGTGCCTCGGAGATTTTGGCTCCATTCAAGGCTCCAGGAAGATCCTGCTTATTTGCGAAAATTAACAACGATGTTCCCTTTAGTTCATCTTCCTAGTTATTATGAGACCAACTCAGTCACACTTTGAGAATGGCAGCCAACTCGGCTTTAGCGATATTTAAACGATCGATATCGGCACTATCGACAACAAAAATCACAGCATCTACGAATGATGACAAATACACGTCTCTTACCAGTATTCGTGAAGTAACAACGCCAGTAAGGTCGGATACTTGTCTGGCCTCCCAAATCCCATACCTGGAATGTAAGGTTTTTGTATTTGAGTGTCTCCACGTTAAATCCGATGGTAGGAACAGTGGACACAACTTCATCGAGTTGCATGCGATCTAAAAGATTGTTAAACATGAGTTAAGTTTATTAATAGAAGCTTACAGAGGATAGAAGTCTTTCCAGCATTATCGAGACCGAGAACGAGAATTCGTACTTCTTTATTTCCGAAGTACTGGTTAAAGAGTTTGGAGATCCATATACCCATTAGCACAATCAAATACTGAAAAATGTGAGAGAAAAAAAGAAGCAGAAGTTCAACACTGTCGTTTTATGTCTGACATTGATCTCTCCATCTGCTATTGCGGATGGGGGTACAATCGTCCAATGATACGTTGTTGCCATTGTAAGCGATGGTATCACTACGATTGGTTTCTTCTCTTCTTATCGTTTTATTGATAGTGTCAATGTCACAGCAACTGATTTGGAAGACCCAAATCACTACTATTGCTTTATGTGTGTGGATTATAAGCCTGACTCAGGTAAAGCATGGAAGTGGAATAGACAGTAGATATTGGCGAAGATTATGATTTTGATGAGGATATGAAAAGACAGAAAGAAATGAACCGTGAAGCTCGAAAGCGTGTTCGTCTAATGTGTATTCATTTTATGCGGGGAATCACGAATAGTGAAAGATGACACCTTTAGTAGCAAGAGTGTTTTATCCATGGACAAGAACAGTATTCTTCGTACCATGTGTTGTATCGAACAGCAATTGTTGTTAGAAGATCATTCTCCTTCGTTTCATGATTCGTCATCTAGTTATCAACTGTCCCTTTTGAAGAACGCTCGGGAAGACGTGCTGCATCTGCTAAACTTGCTCATTATTAGGAGGAATATCGTAAACTACTGCTTAGTCCCAATCCCTTATTGAAGAGTCTCTATCTTGATATTGAGCGTTCTGGCGAATATAAACATGTTATCAGTCTGTCATCCTATCTATTTGCACGTGAAAGCAGTCGTCGCTTGAATCGCTTCGTTACGAAGTATGATGAATATTGTAAGTGTTATCTTCTTTTTTTAATTCTCAGGGATGAAAATTTCGCGACGACTGCTAGATTTTGAAGTCCCCGTTAATTCCATTGGAATTAACGCTGATATTCGAACATTTGATTGGGCCGTAGGTATTTTCAATGACCTTGATAGTAGCGATTTGGCCAAGTCCAGAGGGAACTTACTGGACATCTTTTTGATGTAGTGATGATGGACCCTCCATGGCAATTATCCAGTGCTGACCCCTGTAGAGGGGTAGGGATGGAAAAGCAGGGCTTATAAATAGGTGGCTATTAAGTATCAGCAATTGGATGATGAGGTGATAGCCAGTATTCCAATTCATCTTATCCAAGATAATGGATTATTATTTTTGTGGGCGATTAATGCCAAGTATACTACAGCAATGCACATTCTGCAGAATTGGGGGTATGTTTTGATTGGGGATATTTCGTGGATTAAATTATCCCCACGCAATTTTCTCATCCAGAGTAATGGGTTTTATTTGCAACATGCAAAGGAAACCTGTTTTGTTGCCAAAAAAGTATAATTGTAGAAGGAGATATATTTTAGGGAAAATGCAGTTCATTGGATGAGTCAAAAATCGGTTTGGTGAAAGATATTATCTTTTCAAAGCGAAAAGGTCAGAGTCAAAAGCCAAATGAGATTTATAGTATCATTGAATCATTGGTCCCAAATGGTAGATATAAGTGCGAGAATTCATTCTAGGTTATTATGTGGAAGTGTTTGGAAGAAGGAACAATCTCCGTAATAACTGGGTTACTATTGGAAATGAGATTTGATTTTCACGTTTTCTATATTGGTTGTGGTGAATTATACACCTTACCCGAATTTCTGTTTGTTTCAACAGAGATTGTTAGCCGGTGAAACGAATCCTTTTCGTCATCCATCCAGTTTTGTTTATGAATCTTTACATTGGGAATATCTATGAACAGCCAATAAAACAAGAGAACTCTCAGCCTGTGACTATAGAACCCGTTGCTATCGGGATGATGCCAACAAATCCTATACCAGTAGAGGTAATTGAAGTGGACTCCACAGTAGGTAGAGATACTTTAGTGGATCCTACCACAAAGACATTATCTTTGAGGCAACAAGGTTTATATGTCCAACAAATCCCTAGACAGATTCCTATTGGTACTGAAGCCCTATTCTGTGAATGCATAGTCACTTCCGTGGATCCCATGACAGCCTTCCTATTGGAGCCCCAGTTCTTTCTAACGGCAGGTCGGTCGATGTCGTGTGGAGAAAGCCTCCTTTTTGAATTATATTTAAGTGATTATTACGGTCAACTTGATGTTAGTACTGAACCCATTGCTAGTGTATTTAAATCGGTAATTGTTGATGTTTAGTTTTCGATTGGCCTACCAAGCAGAGGTACTAAAGGAGTTTTAAATGGAGTCTGCTATTCGATTTTCAGAAAGAATCTATTTAGGCCAAAGTTTGTTTTTAGAGATGATATACATCATCTTGACATCTGCACAATTGAACTTCTTGGTGGCTTTTGCCAATATAATGTCGTGATCAAACCAACTAATTCCACGAAAATAGTCGGAAAGTGTATGATAATGGGATCCGATGGTTCGTAGGAGTGGATTCTACGATTAATTTCTAGTATCATTATCGATGAAGGAAGAGGATCTACCTCAATCAACATGACTTCTAGTGGTTGTCTAGTAGTCGCCTCAGTATGAGCTTTATGTTTAGAATTCCTCAATTATCTGGCATATAATACCTTGTCAGATATCCCGTCACTACCCTGATACTTTAACGATGCGTCTTATCTACATAGCAGTAACAATAGTGGTTACAGCTGTTGCTTTATACCATCTCCGAGGCTTCTAGTATACTCTCTATTGATTCTGCCTATTGTTTGAATACCTACAACGGAGTGGGTGCAGTCATTTGTTCATTACTATTGATAGGATTGACTTACTGTTTGTTACAACTATTTCACGTCTAATAATCGGATTCCTTCCCAGTAGAGATAATGATCATTTTTCCGCCACTAATCATAAAGATTTCACTGAAGGCAGGTGGTATAGGGACATAAATCCCTTTTATGCAATTAGTTCTTCTTCATCCTATCCCCTTTAACCGAATCTACACAATATTATCGAGTACGAACCGTATCTTTTTTTTTCCTTCTCATAAATAATATGAATTATAACATTGATATCAGTTATGGGCAACAACCCCTTCAAAACGAGTACCTTCCTGTTACTAGCAAGCCTACTACGGTTGAAATCGCTCCTGCGAATCAAACTGCAGTAGAAGTTACTCCAATGAACCTGGAACAGCCAATACAACCTATGATGGTTCCTCCTATTAATCCAGTAATGGTAGTGAATCCACCTGTTGCTTATATACCTCAGCCTGTTAATCAGGTCCCTGCGTGTACTGAGTATTAATTCTGTGTCACAAATAGCTACTCCTGAGAATCCTCTCACATCCTTTCTTATGGAATCTCAGTTCTATGTTCAATTGAAAAAATCAGATTCATGTATTAATAATTTGGAATATGTAGTATATCCCAGTGATTACTATGGTCAACTCGATAGCAGTTCCGATCCTATTTGTTCTGTAGGGAAAGGAAAATTATGCTAATTCTTAGTTTTCGATGAACCTGAATTCACGTAAAGGCAGTTTTACGATCAATAATACTACTTATGCTATTCACCAGAAGTCTATAGGTTCGTCGTTCTCCCTAAAGAATAAATCAAATGGATCTCGCATTTGTATGATCAACTTTACTGGCGCCTGTTGCAAGCAGGAGGTTCATATCGAATTTGCTAATAACGTAAAAGCACTTACTGGGAGATTCATGTTAAATGGACAAGATGCTTGGTAGAATTATTAATGAAGGGTAATCGCTAGTGCAGTAATCAATGAGGGAAGAGGAACAGGTACAGTAACAATCTTTTCTGAAGATAGTTGCGTAGGCATGTCGATTTGGGGTTACTCATAGGAAGCTCCGAATTGTGCCTTAGTAATCCCTTGTTCAAAACCACATGAGTCATTGGATGCTTTGACAATTCGTTGTATCTATATTGCTTTGACCGTTGCTTTAGTTATGTGGTAGGAGCTGGGATATCCAATAATCTTCTAGCATTATAGGGGGCAAGTCGTAATTTAGTAGTGTTAATAGTTTGTTGTATACAATTCTTATGAACGAAAGAGATGACGTATTTGATGTTGTAGGAATTGATTTAGGAACATGCTATTCTTGTATTCATGTATACAAAGCCAAACAAATAGTTCCGGTTCCAGATGATCAGGGACACTATATCATTCCATCCTATGTATCCTTAAGGCGAGGCCAATTCATTTTTGGTGTGGCAGCAAAACAAATGGCAGAGCGAAATAGCGAAAGTACTGTGTATGATTTGAAGCGTATGATATCTCAAACCTATGAGTCTATATATCGGTCCAAGAAGGAAAACATGTGGCCTTTCAAGTTTGAAGTGGATCAACATGGCCTTCCACTTCTAGTTCTAAACGACAGTGGGACACCCTATGTTCACTATCCCCACTTTTTTATAACTTTATTTTTGTGGTATTTGAAGGGTCTTGCCTCCAATTTCCTGGAAAGAGATGTCACAAAGGGTGTTGTTACTGTTCCTGCCTTCTTCACCTCTTCTCAAAGGCAAATCACTCGCGAAGCAGCTGAACGGGCTGGTCTTACCGTGTTAACGCTATATGAAGAGCCAATCGCCGCCGCTTTTGCATATGCAATTGCCTCAGATTTGAGAACCAAGTATATTATGGTCTACGATTTTGGAGGAGGTACTTTTGATACTTCCTTAATTGAGGTTTGTGGAAATGTAAGTCATGTAATTGCGTCAGATGGACACCACAGACTCGGAGGACAAGATTTGGACCAGCGCATGATGGATATTTTCATTGAACAGTTGAAGAAAGAGAATCCAGATTATGTGATTAACCCTCGTCGTTTGAATGCATTACGTAAGATTGCAGAAGAGAAGAAGATAGAATTAACAATGAGTGATTATTGTGAAGTATGTTTGGATACAAGTTCCTTCGATTCTGTTCGATTTACTCTATTTCGAAAAGATTTTGAATCTCGTATCGAATCCTTACTGAAAGAGACAGTAGAGATCTGTCAGCGAATGCTGTTTAGTGTAAACTTGGCCTCAGGCCGCACTCCCATCTACCCAAATCAAATCAATTCGATTGTATTGGTGGGAGGATCCTCACGAATACCTTTAGCTGAGAGACTTTTGAAGCAAGCCTTTCCTTCATCTGAAATACGTAAAGACATCAATGCCGATAAGGTAGTGTCTCAGGGTGCCTGCATGATGGCAGTGAATTGTGAATGTATCAATCGAGGTCTCCCGATTGTATATTCTCGAAATGTCACATCCATGATTATACGCTCATTGGGTGTACGTTTTAAGGAATTAGGATCGGTGTATCCTATTTTATGTCGTGGGTATGAAGTGAATCGACTTTATGACACAGAAATCGTGCTTCAGATGAGAGATGTACCGCTGTCAGTTCAAATCATGGAATGTGAGGATGAGATGAAAGGGATCTACCGACCAATCGGAACTATCTTATTTCCTCAATTATCTCGTGGAATGAATGATAGTGTTACAATAATCGTTGAAATGTCAATGGACTCAAAAGGATTATTACATGTTTATTTACACGAGAAAGGTGAAAAACGCGGATCGGAACTGAGGGTCAACTTAATTGGAAGTATCCCTCCTGAGATTCTGGATGAAATGATTGCCGATCTGAAGAAGGAGATTGAAACTCAAGCCAATTTGGAGTCGTGTAACAGAATTCGCATTGAACTAGACGAATTCCTAGAATCATCTCTACGGTATTTTAAATTAAGAATCAATCCCTTGGGAGCAAAGTCGAAGAAAGGAAGACAAGCTTGTGCCAAATGGAAAGATAGACTCAGTGATAAGAGTATCGAATATAATCTTCCAGTGTTAGTGAGCTTAAAACGGCAAATTAAGGATGAAATTGAAATGTTACGAAATCTTTAGTATTTTTGGTCATTCTTTTTCGGTTGTTTTCTGTAACTCATTATTCTTTTCATCAGGAGGTTTATTTAGGAAATCTCCAATCTGTTTGTAGTTATTACTGAGTTTTAATCGTAATCCGAGCTTGATGAGTGAAGTCAACTCTGAGAAACATGTACTGTCTAAATGAGTCTTTTTAATTTATAGCTGAGAGATCAAGAAGAAGTATTCACTAAACAGTTGATTGATGCTGGACTACAGGAAGTGAAAGGTCATCTGTATCCAACCGAGAACAACTTCATTTATGATGGTCTGAATCGGGAAGGATTACTGAGATGTGTACCTGGTTAGTGAATCGACTCAGTATTAGTATAAGACGTTTCATAACGATGACAAATCTGAAATGTACGCGTGAGAAGGCTTTATTATCATTAGCTGTGCAATTATCTCCTTTGGAGCACAGATGTGTGGTCATCGAGGAATTCTTCATGGTGGAGCCTCTGCTACAGTCTTAGATCAATTCTTTGGTTTAATGATGTGTCTTTTAAACATTCAAGGGTTTACTGGTCAGTTACAGTTGAATTATCGCAAGATCATTCTATGTCCGAGTACAGGTATGTGAAGGAATCACTAGTCATAATTAGTCTTGATAAAGGGTACATTCCTGAGAGAAGAAGGACGGAAACATTATTTCAAGGCAGCTATTACCGATGAAGTGGTATAGATGGATGATTAAGGTCATTTGCAGGGGGATGTATGTGTTGAGGCCGAATGCTTGTTCATTCAGTCAGACGTGAAGAAGATACTTGCTCGTGCATTGAATAAACTCCAATAGAAGGAAGGTTGTTTGTTAGTCACAGTCGAAGTGAAACAGATGAGAGCCATTTTTCCTTTTTCCCATCGTTACTATCACAGAAATGAGTTCCCTCGTTCTCTACTACATTCGGGAGGAGCCCAAAACGGCTTTAGCTGTCCTTCTTATTCTCTCACTGAGCATCGGTGTACTAGTGAATTTACCTGTATGATATGAATCTAGAAGTCATTGGGATAGAATATTACATATTTTTCTGGAAAAACAGGAGGAAAGGAAGAATCAAAGTCAGAGGTGCTGTTTCGTAACTTATCGGAAATTCCTACGTCTCCATTCTTGCGAAAGGAAATAAATCCGAAGAAGAAACGACATCGACGTCTTTCTTCCGATATGAGTATGACAGTGGCTATTGTGAAATGGATTCATACGTAGTCAGAAAGGAGAAAACGCAGTTCATCTATTGATGTTTCTCGTGGAGCAAAACGTAGGGAAAAGGCGTAATTCGTATTGATTATTTTCTTATTCTAGTATTTCCTTGATTCTCCCCTGGATTTATCTCTGTGGTTTTATCCTCCTTCCAATATTTGTATTGTCATCTATTCCAGCAATTTATCCTATCTACAAGTTTCTGATAGCTCCTCATCTTCCTCTGGCTATTCAAAGCTTTTTCACAGATTTGAAGACACTACTACTCACTCTATTCAGTTTTTGCATTTCTGGTTCATTTACGAATGATCTGTCGCTACCCATGTCACTTGAAGATTGGGTTTATTCGTATCTTCGTCAGTGTAATGGCCAAACATCGCTTTCCTCATTTTGTCTATCTTGCTCTTCTCCTTCTATTCAGTCCCAACTGCAATCTGATTCTGCAATCTGTTCTGTTTGCGATATTTGCTTACTGGATCTATCACAAAACGAAATTCCGTTCTTCGAAGATACTGGTTGCTCTCAGATTCTGAGTGATGTCAAGCAGATTGTTCGAGTTGGACAGGCAAATAGTGGATCAACCACTTTTATGAATGTGATGAAAGAGTGTGAAGCTACTTTTGTTCTATATGTCCAATTCAATTTTCATCTACTTTCAAGAACCTTGATCCGTTTTCTTCTCAGTGTTGTACGTGTAGCCAAATACATCTTAATGTTTTACAAGTGGTTAATACAAGAAGTCATGGCCAACTATCAAGTCAATCGAACCCGTGTCGTTGCTATTCTCTTCATTTGTATCCTTACGTCTTTTCTTCTCTTGTATGCAATTCGGATGTCTGTTCGCATGCTTACCATTTTGTCCAGGATTCTCATTTCATTCTTATCCTCAACGAAGTCTCATTCCCGTTTTCATTACAGACAAGTCAGTCATATTCATTCTTCCAAACCTTCGTTGGTTTCAAATGAAAAGACATCACAAAAAATGGGATTCAGCATTTCGGAGCCAGCACAACAACCGCCACAATTAGCACCGGATGACGACTGGGCAGTCCTGTTACATGAGAATTCAGATCTTGCTGGAGTTGTTTCATTTTGTTCCGATAATCCTGAGGTGATGGATAGTCTGATTCGCCTTATTGAGATTTTATATAGTGGTATTGATTACTATTGGTTTCTAATTCTAAGAAAAATCAGTTTCCTTCCTCTTTCTCAATTCAGCTCGACAAATTCAATCAGCCTCGTCAGGCGCTTATTCAGGAAGGGGTTCTCCCACTGCAGTTCCTCCACTTACTCCAATTGTCTTTTCTCCTATGAATTCTGATGTTGGTGTAAGTCCGGTTATTCACTCCCCAAATCTACATTCACGATCATCGGATCTATCACAACAGAAATTGAGTCAATCTAAACTCATGTCTCCTCCAAATGTGTTTGCAAGGAATAGCCGTTCCCTGTTCCGACAGTCCTCCTTATCATTACGGAATTCTGTTGGAAGTGAACGGTCTGGATGGAGTGGAATACATGAAGACAAAGCAGAAGTATTTGACGAAGGTTTATTGTAACATATCCGTGTTTAATGAAGAAACAGAGAATACTGCGTTACGTAATTCATCTTGTTCGATACTGCAAATCTCTTCCATCACATGACTCACCTCATACATCTTCGTTTTCATATTACGTGCCCATTTATCAAAATAGTCCAAACTCTATTTGTTAGAAGGAACAAGAAACATGACAGATGACAAGTCCAAATAGTCATCTAACTGCTTGTTCATCTTGTCTACTCTAATTTGAAACCCCTCCACTTTGCTCTATACATTACTAGGATAATCCACACACACATTCACTTCTTTATTAATAGAAACAGCACTTTCATGTTCTTTCCGAATAATTTCAGCATTATGAGCAGTATTCAATGAAGGAACATAAGTCCCGGAAAGAGTTAGGATATATCACATCACGAACTGTTGAATTTAGGGTCTTCAGTGAGTCCTTTAGCTGGTTCTCACATGTGTCTATCTATTACTTCAACAGCATAAATCCTACCAACTGCTGTCGAGAATGCTTCCCTACGTTTCTCCATTTCTAGGATCTCATTCTGCAACCGATCAGCCATTTTAGATTGCTATTTGTTGAGAAAACACAGTCCCTTTAGTTCCGCGGTTCTTTCGCGATTATGAAGACCACTTATGTAAAAAGAGTTATTGATCGATTATCCACTTCCATAGAACAAAGAAGGTCAAAGGATCCAAATACTCAAGTACTCGTTTATACCAATAAACAACAACACATTGTACACACTTCAGAGAATATCCGGATGCTTCGAAGAAAAAGAGGAGTCCGCTTGAGCTAACATATCTTGTAACGAAGTAGTATTCTTCTCTATCAAGGTATCATGTAATGGATAACTGTATGCAACATGTGGATCTATCATTAAAGTATTAATAAAACACATGCCATCTTGTTTTAGTCTCAGCACCGTTTCAAAACCTATACGTTAGAGAAATCAGGTGACAGTACGTTTTTGCATAATACTTTCCATATGCTGATCGTCAAAACGTCTCGAATGGGATGAAAACATCCGATATGCTTGTGGAGGCACTAAAGGTGGTACCTGAAATTCACGACGTTTTCCTGCTTCACTACTCGTTCAATGCACTAATCATCTTCCTACGCTGTAGTTGACTCCTCTTTCATATTCGAAAATGTTCTAATAAATCTTAATAAACAAAATCAGAATAAAAAAATATGACGTAGAGAATAATCTGCAACAAGTTTCACTTCCACTGTTTAAACTACCTCTGATAATTTACACATCTCTCAATTAGTAATCCCTCATATCGATGTCATAATATACACTATTGCCGCGGGGATTGTCACATTCTGCTTTTTTCATACCTACAACTTGAAATGAAGAACTCTTTCGCCATTTCTCTTATTTTCATCACAATTGCACAATGTGCAGTGATGGATGCCCTTCAACAAAGCGATGTGACGCGTTTCAAGAATCTGTCTCATCGTGTGAATGAGTTTACTGATATCAGTGATAAATACTATTGTATCCAGCTTGCATCGGAATTAAAGGAGAAGCTTGACCCCATCGTACAAACTATAACAGGTGCATTTAATCACGTAGAAATGTGTTCAGAAGAAAGAAGAAGATGTGAGTATGGAGAGAGAGATGTATTATTATAATGTGTTGAAGTCTGGTAAGTGTAAACCAACTGTTCCCGAATCTGTGTATACTATTCATTTGCTATCTTGAGCTCTAGATCACACGTTCTTTCGGAAGTGGATTCACTTGTGGATGTTGATTATGCTCTTCAATTCCCAAATGTCAAGTATGATGCAAACAAAGTTGTCACTACAGATGAGTACTCATTTCTAGGTTGCTGGATCTGTCTTTAATCAACTGAAAGACTGTTCCTCACCCTCCTGTAACACATTGACATTCCAAGAGAAAGTTGCAGCTGTTAACATTCTGAATCGTTTATTCGATTCTCTGAATGCGTCAACAAAGACTCTGGTGAAATCTTATACTACAATTGCTCAAGCTCTTCTTTCCTCAGTCATCTCCAAGAAGTACAGCTAATAAGTCTCTTCTCAGTTCTAGATTTGCTGTTACAGAAGAAGGGAGTTTTCTTGCTGTCACAGATTTGGCTCTTTTTTCTGCTACTCATAAGTTATTGAATGAAGAGGATACTATTGCAGTAGCCTCCTATTTCCTTCACTTCCACACAACACATCGTCCTGATGTTGCATTCTCACTTCTTCGTATTCTCGCAGTATTGCGTCCAATGATCCCCTCTTCGGTAGTTGCTGTGAATGGTGAGTATCAGAAGAAACAGGTTCAGATCAGCGTTACTGATGTCGATGCCAAGCCACGTTCAGATCTCATTGTTTTTATTCGGGAAGGTGGAAATGACCAAATTAAGCTTCATTTTGATAAGAATCGTTATGTGGCTAAGGTTGATTTGGATGTTGGCGAACATGTGTTTACTGTGAAGGTAGGAATGAAGACGAGTTTTACTGGATAGATTCAGAACCAAGAACAACAGAATTTGGCTTCTCTCGAATTGCCAATAATTGCCCCGATTTCTGTCACAACTTCTTCATTCACTGCAGTTCTTGATGGTGTATCAAATGTTTATCCATTACCCAACGAGGATTCTACTGTTCTTGTGATGAAGCCAAAATCATTCCTGTCCATTGATGTGAATTCCAAATCTTCCTCCGATTTTTCACCGAAGACTGTTTTACTTCAAATTGAATCAAGCAGTGGGAAGAGCTATTCATTGCCAATGCAACGAACAGAGTCAGGATTTCATGTTGAAGTGTCGCCATCACGATCTGATCTGGCCTCAACATTCAACTACATTAGTGACCAATTCAAACTCACCTTCCTCTGTGGAGATAAGCTTCTTCCAGCTCCTCTCCGTATTCCGCTGATGTCAGTGAAGATGGAGTTTGGTAATCGTCCCAAAGAACCAGTGTATCCGATATATTCAAAAACTCTGATGTATGCTACAGAGATGAGCACAGGTCCAATGAAGGAAATAGAACATGTATTCAAACCTGAGAATAAGAATCCTTTCTTCATGTTCCCTGTTGTCTTCTCACTGGTAATTGTAGCACTTTTGGTAGTGTTAGTGATTACATGGCTACGAATTGGATTTGATTGGCGAGTGAGTGTGAGGATCATAACTGATTTGTAGAAGGAGGAAACGACGAAGAAAGTTGCCAAGGGAGTGTTTTTGAGTTCTATTGCTGTTATTACGTTCTTATATGCTCAATTCTGGTTCGGTGGAGATATGGTTACATTGATGAAACGCCTTATTCCAGTCATTGTTATCACGCTGATCGCAGGGAATCGTGCCTTGTAAGAGTGGTTATTGTGCTTTTCATTGTTGATTTACAAACACAAGAAGCAATGACAGCGACTGCGCATACAACACTATTAATCGCTGCTTGAATCCGATGACGAAGACAAAGCCTTCTTAGGAGCAGGTTTAGGCATGGGTTTCTCATCTGATGACGATGAATCAGAAGATGAGGACTCCTGCTTCTTAGGAGCTGGCTTGGGGGCGGGTTTTTCATCTTCCGACGATGAATCAGAAGATGAAGATTCCTTCTTAGGCGCTGGTTTGGGTGCAGGCTTCTCATCCTCCGATGAGTCTGATGAAGATGAAGAAACGACCTTCTTGACTGGCTGAGAAGCAGGCTTCTCATCTTCAGATGAATCTGATGAAGATGAAGAAACGACCTTCTTAACAGGCTTCTTCACTACTGGGACTACATCCGAATCTGAATCTGAAGATTCAACCTCCTTCTTCACAGGCTTCTTAACATCAGAATCTGAATCAGAATCAGATTCAATCTTCTTTGACGGCTTTGCATCCGAATCCACAGGTTCAGGAGATTCATCACCACGATTCTCCTTAGCAGCCTCCAACAAAAGGTCAAAGTCGACCTGAGCAAGCTGAATGGACTTAATCTACACCTCAAGGAACGACAGAAAAAGGTACGGAATTCGCCAATTGGTCAATGTTCACCTTCTCAGGAAGATGCTTCAAGAAAGCGTATAGCTCATTAGCTGACATATCCGTCACTTTTTCAGCATAACTATATATAACCAAAAACGTCGCAAAAATACTATTTCAAAATACCACAAGAAATTTTCACCAAACCGAAACCACCTTCTAGAAGAAGAATATCCCACAATCGTTTGGCCTTCTCGAAGTTTACACAACGAGTGAAGAGAGAGCAGGTCCAATCACGGATGATGACAGCTGAATCGATGTTGGAATCAGAGAAATAAGAAGCGACATCTGGGACTTCCTCACTAAGAGCAGACTCAAAAGCAGTGCAGTAGTCCTTGAACTCAACTTTGCGCTCGGGATCCATCACCACCACAATATACTCTCCGAATAGATTAACTGTTGAAGTAAAGGCACTCTCTTGATCTTGGAACTGGAGAAGCATAGCAGCGACATAATTCAAACCATCAAAGTAACCAATATCAGGACGGTATGCAACCCAAGTCTCAAGGAGTTCACGAAGAGACTACATTTAATTGATTGACTCAACTTTACCTTCTCAAAGTCAGGAGTATGGAAAGATGGTTCACTGGGATACACTTCTACAAATCAATCCACACTATCTGTCTTACCCTTCACTGCCTGGGGAATCTCCAGAATCGTCTTTTCATTACCTTCAGTAGGAGCATCAGGATTCTGATGATCAATCACATCATCCAATGATTACCTTTTCAAACTTCTCACGCAGACCTTTACCATTCTTCATATTCACACGGTACAATTTCGCAGCAATTCGAGTTTCCATGCCAATCATCGTGCTCCAACTCTATCTATCAAACTCTCCTTTATTCACAAACCATGATACGCGTGTAAGGGAGCATTCCTTCATAGCAAACCTTCTTGGCCAGAGCTCCATCACGCTTATATTTCCAGTTTGGAACCACCTTCTTCGAGAACTCAATGTTATCATTCTCTCTCTTCTTAATACGACGCTGCTCCAACCATCTACAAATTAATATCAAGAAATACAAAGACCCTTGGAAGCCTCCCGTCTTCTTTGGCTTATCCTCCTCTTCTTCAGATTCCTCCTCTGATTCGGACTTGGCCTTGGAAGGTTTCTTAGCCTTCTCTTCGGATTCTGAGTCAGAATCTGTATCGGACGCAGGCTTCTTCGCCTTCTTAGACTTCTTAGCGGGTTTCTTGTCTGATTCTGAATCAGACGAGTCCGAAGAGGTATCGTCCTTCTTTGCAGGCTTCTTGTCTGATTCTGAGTCAGAAGAATCAGATGATGTTTCAGCTTTCTTTGCAGGCTTCTTATCAGACTCAGAGTCTGAGGAGTCAGACGAAGTTTCAGCTTTCTTAGCGGCAGGAGCCTTCTCATCTGAATCACTGTCTGAGGAAGAAGATACGTCTGCTTTTTTGGAATCAATAGCAGCTACCTTAGGAGGTTCTGAATCCGAAGAATCTGATGAGGTTTCAGCCTTCTTAGCGGCAGGAGCGGGCTTCACATCAGAATCGCTGTCAGAGGAAGAACTCACATCCTTCTTAGGGACGGCAGTAGGTTTCTTCTCAATCTCTGAGTCAGAGCTAGATGTTGTTGTAGAATCAGTATCAGAAGGCATTTGTCTACCAATATGGTTACAATAGGTCAAAAACTCAATAAATAATACACCTACAATGTAGAAAACAAAGCACAATTGAACAATCTGGACTTTAGACGATGATCATGATACAACAGTTATTAGGACATAGTGATCTAAAAGACCCATATTCCCTTATTCATTCGGGTTCTTATGATTAATTCTGGGGCATATCTTATTTATGTGTTTTCTTTCTTTTTTCCTTTTCATTATCACTTCAAACAACTGCAAAAGTACATTCAGAAGATAAAATAGTTATTACCAAAATGAGGAGTAATCCAATGGGAGACACAAACTTCTGATCGTCACTACCTCTGCAGAGATGATTGATTTCAAGCTAAACAAACAATGAATCACTTTTTAATTTCTATAATTAACTCTGACTGCCCAACATGCAACACATCACCTGTCTTCAGAGTGACTTCATCCTCTACTAACTCACTACACTTCAAACAGCAACCGTTAACCGTACTTGTTCACATAACTATGATTCATACTATTAGCATCCTTGTATTTCAGTTGTCCGCCTCGAATAAAGAACTACTCGTCAAAAATCAACTATATCTCCACTTTACCGTGATACGAAGAAACTTCCCGATCCTTTGACAAGCTTACTCCATCTTTAATGAACTTGTCGAGAGTTGACCGACCAAGAACAGGATAATGTTTCTAATATTTAAATACCCTTGAAGTTAATACTGATTTGGGCTTGATAACAAATACTTGATCTTTATGTGGTCCCTGAGTACAAGTCAATGTTACTCTCATTTCGATTTCTTCAAGTTATAATCCAAGAAAGAGACATACTAATGGGTTGACTATTCTCATAAACATCCAATTCCTTTCGGCGAGCTTCTTCATATTCCGACATAATCAATCTACAGAGATCTTGGCAGTGACTGATGATAATCTTTCATAAGGCAGTTCGAAATCATCTACCTCCTCAACATTTTTGGCTTTTCTTGAAAGAAATTCTTCAACAGTCATATCTTCTACTTTTTTTTCCATTTCTTAGTTATATCCAAGTTATTTGAAGCAGAATCCTATCGACTATAATTCGGCTGTTTGGGTACCCAATTAGGGATTGGAGAACTGTGCCGATTATCTATTTTGTGTATTCTTAGCTACTGCTCTACTTAATTCTGGCTAGGAATACATGTCTCTTGAAAAGAATTTAAGTAATGTCTTGATATTGTATGATTATGTGTAGCAGTGTATCGTGTAACAATCACTCATATTTATTCTCTCTTCTTTCTTTTATTTATATCACTAGGAAGTTATTCTACATGATAAACATGATTCATAGTTAAGGAGTTAGAGCCCCAAAATCGGATAGGCTTATTTATTTATCGGCTCTTTATTTACGATGAGTAAGTGTTGTGGAATGAGTTGATTATAGACTCTTCACTTATATTCTTGCTGGTTACCTTATGTATACCATGAGATCACTAGAACTACTTTTTGGATGTTACACAATCATGTCAGTTCTTTTTACAATCACCATTTCCTGTCTTCTGTGCAAAATGTTTCTTGCACTCTTTTTTTCTCCTTCCTATGGTGTTATCATGTATTTGTCATCACAATTTGCTATATATTGGAGTTAGTATTATTGATTTATTTCATCCCAGAGTCAGTTCCTTCAGTTCCCTGTGAAAGTTATCCAGTCTTCAATTCAATTCGGATTTCTGAAAAGATAGCCAATGGATTTCTTGTCCTTCTTCTCTCGCTTTCCTGTGGAATTCGAGGCCTAATCGAAGGGGTTGCTGGAATCTGTTTGGGTCTTGTCATTCATTATCTAGTTACAGAGAAGCATATTCTAATCCCATTTCCGATGGTGCTGACATCTATTCTGCTTGTATCAGAACTGTTGTTTTTTCATTCATAGAAGACGGCATCAGCAATCTTTGAAGATGGACAACGGTACCGATCATTAAGTATTGATAGCAGCACTCCTTTGCGATTTGATCAGGAAAGGGGAAATGGAACTTATGTTAGTGAGGACAATATAATACAATTGATGGTATGAATATTAGTAATTGATAGTGGATAGAATATGGGATTTACGAGAATGGAATGCATGACTGCATTACGACAGTGTGATAATGACTTGAATCGAGCAGTAGAGCGATTAATATCGTGAACTTGTATGTTTAAACAAATACTTTAGTCGTTCTTCTTCTCCTCAGCTGTCTTTTCCACAGGCTTCTCATCTTCTACTTTTCTATCAGTAGTCATTTGCTTGAACTGCGTTGACAGAATAAGCACAAAGCTAGGTAATACATATCCAATAATCCATACTATGACAAACCACAACCAATCAGACAAAGAATGATATCCCTCTGATTCTTAGCAACACGCTTATAGAAAAGACGGGGCTCGACTCTCTTTCCCTACATATAAGTAACTTAATTAAAGGATACTTCGCCGATCATGGTATGATGATCGCCAATAGAACGAATCATCTTGAAAAGGGTAGCTACAAATCATTACCACTGAGAAAAAGTACTGAAGAGATTGTACATACAAAACATCATGAAGAATACAAAGGGGAGAGCGTACTCGAAGATTTTCTATAATCAATGTGAAGAAAAAAAGCTACATTAGCGTAACCCCTCTTTAACATATCAGGAAGCGGCATAGTCATGATGAAGAGAGCAAGGAAGACAACAAGGTCCAGAATGCTCACAACAAGCATATTAAAACTAAAGGCATTCAGATTATCACGAATAAATGTATCGATAGACACCATATCAAGAATAAAGTGAATCCCAAAAAATGACAAAAATGAGAGGAATAGAACAATCGAAGAAATTGAAAGAAGATCCATTCAGAAAGTATATTTCAAGCCATAGAAATCGGTAGTGCAATAATGGATTTGAGGAAGCTGAATGAAATGGAATAGACATGGAGAAGGAGATTGGAGCACTGAATTAAGTGGGTTCCAAATAATTGATTTAAAGACAATTTAAGCCCTGTTAACGCTCATGGCGTATTATTTGTGAAAATAGTGTATGAGCTAACAGAGTTGTCTGGATAAAAGAGAGGATCCGATATGAAAATTCCTCAAAACAATAGATCAT